>CAUYQV010043463.1:0-124778 GCA_963574575.1 Galagoides demidoff | reverse complement strand
GGTCCCAGCTACTTGGGAGGCGGAGGCAGGAGACTCGCTTGAGCCCAGGAGTTGGAGGTTGCTATGAGCTGTGATGCCATGGCACTCTACCCAGGGGGATAGCTTGAGGCTCCGTCTCAAAAAAAAAAAAAAAGAAAATCTGCAAATTTTAAAGAATACAAGTTTAACATCCTGCTGTTGGACACTATAAACACCTAGACATAAGAAATCTTGGATTTATCACTCTTTGCTAAGACGTATCTTCTCCATTCACAGTTCTTCTATGACTAAAAAATTTGGTATTTACCATCAACATGTATCCAGTAAAGTTTAATTTCCATTGGTACCATATTGCCATATTACCATGATGAGAGAGTAGAAAATGGGGTTAGAACATGATTGGCCACACTGTCTTGATTGAAATTTTAGCTTACCATTTGCTATAACTCTGACCTTGGACAAGATGCTCCATCTTTTGATGCTTCAGTTTGAGACTTATAAGATTGAAATAATAACAGTCCTAACCTCATAAAATTGTTGCAAGAACCCTGGAACATGTTTTGCTTATAGCAGATGTTTAGTATAGGTTAATTTTTTTGGTTAATTTTTAAATTAATTTTAAATTGACATACTATTACATGATATGTGACAATATAATTTCACCTATTTGTGGGGTACAATTTGGTGTTTTAATATATATACATTCTATAATGATCAAATCAGGATATTTAATGACTCTGTCATTTCATGTACTTATCATTTGTTGTGAAAAAACTTAGAAACCTCACTTTTAGTTATTTCATAATATGTGATACCTTACTGTTACCCATTGTCACCAGGGTCAATTATTCATATTACCTCTTCTAGTCCTTCCCGTTCTTTTTCTTATCTCAACTTATAAAATTATTATGGATTACTGAATACTCTAAGTTCTGTAATGCCTTTATGCCTCTTCATGAGTTTTTATTCTGACGTAAAAATGTTCTGTACATTTGGTAAGCTTTGGATAACTCTTACTCTTTCATCAGATCCAAGATCTGTCCTCACCTTATCTTCAAATATTTCCTTGATTATTCCTGGCCTGGTTAGTTACCATTTCTCCAGGTCCCACAATATCCTGGTATTCCTCTATAAGAATGGGCATCATTGTTAAAAATGCTCAATTAAATATCCATTTTTACCCTTAAGCATAGTTTATTAGATGGCAAGAACAGTATCTTATTTCTAACAAATAGTGTACTCATGGTAGACATCCAATAAACAAAAGTTTATTAAATAAATAGATGAATGAATGGGGATGGTAGTTTGTTTAGAAAAAATGTAAGTGCTGTTTTCATGCTAGGTGGATCTCCACTGTAATGTTCTTTGGGATGCTTGTAACACAGTCTATCTTTTACGTGATGCAATGATTAATGACGTATTTTTAATATTAATCCTTTAGGTATGGTCTTGATTCTGTTCTGTAATCATGTGTGTTGTAATGAAGTTTCATGCTATTTTGAAATAGGGTTGTGAAGAGTAAATCCATTTTTTGGATTTTTACTCTTCATCCAAAATTCTCACTTTGGAGGAGGTATGAGGAAAGAGAAAAAAAAAATCAAAACAAGATTGGCTTCTTCTTATGTTACTGAGTGGCTCCAGAGCTACTCTTAGGCCCTTCCTACCGACTTTCTCATCTCTCATTCAATTTCAGGTTAGGTCAGATTATCTCTAACATCATAAAATGATAGACATATTTTTAAATTTTATTTTTGCACTATTTTGAAAACACTATGCTTGAATGTATATTTAAATAAGTCAAGAGGTAATTCATGTACAGTAAAATGCCTATGTTTTCTATCAGTCTCCCCCTATACATCCCTGTCCCCTCAGGGTTTCAGGTTGGTTTCTCTCAGTAGTAGCATCTGAAATGGATGTGAGATGTCACAGGTGGATGTGCAAGAAGGAATATCCTGCGGGTTTACTTCTGTGGAACATTAAAGAGGAAGCAGGATTGGGCAGGAGGTGGAGGGGAGACTCAATGCACTGGTGGCTCCAGCCAATCCTAGGAGATCTCTGAAGCTATAGTGGCTGCAAAGAGTTGTCTGAGTGGAGGTGGAGAAGCTACATCCCAACCACACTACACACTAGACTGGTCACTAACTCTCCTCACCTGGGACCATCTCTCTGAATGGCATATCACCAGGCCTGGCTGTTCTTGGTGTGTACCTGTTTTCCAAATGTAAATTTTAATAGTGGCCCTGTTCAAACTCAAAATTATTCCAATTTGAACAACTCACTGTTTTGTTACCCTAATTTTAAATTATGTTGCCTGGCCATCATGGACCTAGGGAAATAGGAGAGGGGAATGCAAATGAAGAAACATTGCAAGGTCTAAAGGAGGAATTGTTGGAAACCTATTTGTTTTTCACTATGGCGATGTATAGGCAGGGAAAGAGACACCAAAACATCAAAGTGTAGTGTATCCGCACTTGTTCCCTCTAGGTGTGAAACCTAGGGGAACAGAAGGCAGTAAAATTATTAGAGAGATACGGGGTCTGGCGGCAACTGAGAATATCAGAGGTATAGAGATCCTCTCCCCTTTTGCTTATAGCATCAAGCCTCCCAGTTTCAAGCCTGTAGGAGATGCTCCGTGCGTGGTACAGTACATAGCACCAGCAGTGTTGCTGGATAGGTGGGCTGAGACGGCTCTAATGAAGCCCACAGCATGAAGTGATGTGTGCAGGAAAAAGGAAATCTCTACTGTCCTGATATGAAATTACCAAGACACTTGGTAATTCACTTCAGACCTGTGAAGATCCACTGTGAGAGCAGGTGGATTCCAAAGTCTCCTCCACTCCAGCAGTGTGTGGCATCAGATGAAGTAAGCCCCTGCACCAGGGATCAAGAGGATGCAGAGTCCAGAGAGAACTCCTCACTCTCTTCTCCCCTGCACCACCATGGCTGTATTAAATATGTCTCACCATCCAAACACTGCTGCAGTCTTTATACTTGTGGCTTCACCACTTTCTAAGTTAGGAAGGAGACACTGGTCTCTGAAGCAGAGCTCCTTTCTCTTTCTAATGGCAATTGTCTATTCACTGGTCCCATGCCAGGCCAGACCAGAGTCTCTGTGTGGGTAGAGTCCTTCAATGATCAGGATTAGAATGGTTATTTTGCCCAAAGATATTAGACACATTCTTAAAAATCCACTTCATCAGTAAGGAAAGTGATATACCATTTCAATGACTCTAAAGCTTACATTCTCTCCACATCGTAACATGTTTGAAATTGTGGTTGCATCTAACAACTAATAGCATCTAATGGTAAATGTTGGCCAAGTGGTAGTCATAATAGTAATCACTGCCTACACACTTGCTAATATATATCAAACATATCAGTATCAAAACTTGCTGAATGTGGATACAAAACATGGGAAAAAAATCTTGAAAATTGTTTTGAGCCTCAAAATATTGCTGAGAAGCTTTAGAAAACTTTTAACAATTTATTTGGTTCATACTATGCTTTCCTTTTATGTTTTCATATGGCCAAGGCTTACAGGAATATACAAGCAATTAAGTCTAAATTTGTTTCAATAAGTATAACAAAATTATATAAGAAATCATATTGTCAAATTTTGACTACAAGTGTAGAAATATAGAAGATACTAGTGTGTCTTAAAATAATGATACTTTTCTTTACAGTCAAAGAATTTAGTTGTTTCATTTGCTCCTTTATTACTTTATTGGGTCATACCTTACACGATAAAGAAGGGTACTATCCTTTCAATGGCCTCCATGTCATTTTTTTGAGAGGGAAAAAGAAAAGACCAGAGTTATAAAAGACTACCCTTTTACATGAAAATGATTGTTCTCAATGAAAGAAAATTGTTTAAAACTAAAGAGAATAAGGTGTGATTAATCAGTAAGCTTAAACTGTCATACTACTCAATAGGTTGAGAAAGTTCACTTAAGAAAACTTAGATTAACAAACTAAAGACTTTTCAAAAAAAAAAAAAGGAAATAATGAAATGTTAGACCCATTACACGAAATTAGGAAACTATGCCTAGTTCATGAATTGTAATTAATGCCCAGTAAATATACTAGATAAACGCATTGTTGGAGATGAGGACAAAGTACCTGGAGTGCTTGAGTAACCTGCTCAAGATCAGGAAGGTAAGTGTGGAGAAGCTGTGTTGACCCCAGGGGTCACCACCCAAAGTTCTGTGTCTTTCTAGTGGCCAAGCTGTCTTTCTTCTCCTACTGCATTTTTATTTCATGGGGTTTAATTATCTCAAATTGGCAATCTTTACTTTGGGACTACCTAAAGTAGGGAAGGACAAGAAAATTACTGATGAACTCAAAATATTTGGAAGGAATGTGTTTTTTTTTTATTAATTGATAGCTGTATACATTAATGCAAACATGGGGTACATTGTACTATTTTCATATACAATTTGAAATACTTTTATCAAGCTGGTTAACATAGATTTCATGTCATTTGCTTAGTCATTGTATCAAAACATTTATATTCTAGTTCTAGAAAAGTTCACTTGTACCCTTGTTAGACAGATATATAGGTGATCTTTCTGGTCACCCTCCCACCACCCATCGCAACAAACTCTTGGGCTCAAGTGATCCTCCTGCCTTAGGCTCCTGAGAAGCTAGGACTACAGGCACCCCCCACAACACTCAGCTAGTTTTTCTGTTTTAAGTAGAGACAGGATCTTGCTCTTGCTCAGGCTGGTCTCTAACTTGTGAGCTCAGGTGATCCACCTGCCTCAGCGGCCTGAGCCACTGCTCCCGGCCAGGACAGTGGTTTTACTAAGTTGTCCTGTGTGCTTATTTTGTTGTAATACTTTCATTTTCACAGAGGATGCTGTTCCTCCACCTTGACTCACTGATACATAATCCTCTCTCTATGTAACTGGACCAGTAGAATTCCAAAATGGGATCTTTGCAACATTAAATTTCCTCAAAACTATCCTCACCCTAAATTTACTCTTTATAAATGTACCATACATAGAAATATAACTACATTTTAAGTTATAAATTATGATAAACAGAATAATAGTATGGTTTGGTGATGACTTATGCAAGGATGAAGTACTTTAGAAAGTTTGATCAAGAACATACTCTACGATAGTATGAAACTATTTGAATCGCTATTTTTCATTTTTTGCACTTCTCCCGGTACTTTATTGAGTTATAGATTATATGTAGTAAAATGTACAACTTGGGGATTCTTTATAAAACTTTGGGAAATGGCTTTTGAAGATATGGAGTAGTTTGGAATGGTATGGACATGCAAGATAGGAAGAAAAAAGCTGATGTCAGTGAGAAAAATATAAAATAAATGAGCTAGAGGAGAGGCATGCCCCCAAATCCTGATGTTTAGTGGAGGTGGGCACACGTTTAATTCCTAGTTGTCTAACTTCCAGGCAAAAAGGAAAGCAAACATTTTAATGATTAATTGGAAAAGTGATCCATAACAAAACCAAACCCGTTGCTCAAGAGGAATGAAGTTGTCCTTGTAGTGAATCCAGAGTGAACTTTTTACTATGGTCACTTGTGCAGTGGCTTCGGTGTAATGTACAAGGTCGTCAATGTGCTTGCAGTGAAATTCAGCAGGAGGGAATGTCCTTCAGTGTGGGCCGGTGGCCTGGCTCTGTGCCTTTAGGGGAAGTAGCTTAACCTTGCAAGGTCTGATTCTTCTCTTTTCTGACCTGAGGATAATAACCTGCCTTGAACGCATTGTGGTGTTGGTGAAGACCATATACCATGAGCTCAATAAATGATAACTGTAATCCTTAAAGCAGTTCCGTTCGAGTGGCTGTGACCAGCAAATGCTGCGGTCCAGGTATGTAGCTTTTCGGTGACCTGGCTTAATCCAGAAATGGATAATGTCTAAAGAATAAAGGTTCTGCATATCTTTTAGGAAATCTTTCGTGCATATCAAAGTTATTTTTCATAGCTGAAAACTTGAGGGGCAGTCCATGTGAAGTTTTGCTCCCTGGAAATTACCTGCTATTATTATTTGTTCCCAGTCAAGTGAAGAATCACATTGAGTTGAGAATTAACTTGGTTATGGAATAGGAGCACTTGGCCAAATATGTCCACCCAAATGGAAGGCCATACCATCTCCGTGCTCAGGTAGGCGAAAAGATGACCCTAGGCAGGCTTTGAAACTCCCTCCAAAATCAACTTTGGGTTTGTCCAAATGCACAGGCGAGTGGGTGACAGAAATCTCAAACTTATGACATGGAGCGTGACCCTAAAGACCCATCTCAGCTAGCATGGGCCTGCGCACAGTGCAATAGACGATACTGCCAATCCTACCACTCCCATCTATGCTAAAGGGAAGTATAATTTTCTTCAGAAAGTTGTGTTATTTTTTGTTTTTGTTTTTCCTAGAGTGTTCTTTTGGCTATCAATCACGTCTCTGTTAAGGGAAAGCGAAAACAAAGGTACTGGGGTTTGGTAAAATCCCACCCAGTGACAGCTTAATTAGACCCTCACTTTGTAAATATTTTTCAGTTGAACAGAGGAAGAAATTCAGTCTGTAGTAATTGTGCAAGCATTCCAGAAGTCTTTTGAAGTCAGCTATCAGAAGAACTTAATGGTTATTTGATTTTCAGAAATCTTTCAAATCTTGCTTAGAGTTGAATTTTCTTTCATCAGTGGTCCCTGGAGCATCTGTCTAAGCAACTCCTGCCATCTCCACACATTATCCACATCATTAGAAGCCTTCCGGGCTGTTCCCAGAGGACTAACTCAGGTTCACTGTGGTGTCATCAGGCTGCCGAAGCTAAGCGTGATCTCCTTTCTGCTTCTGAACGCTCACAAAAGGAGGGCCCAGATTCTTTCTTTGCAGACTAATTCAGTGGGGAGGTCATGGTTATAAAGTCTGAGGCCATAAGTACTTATAACAAGTGTTGAGCTAATGAATAAATTGATAGTCAGTTACAAGTCATGGTAATATACTGGCCCTCATACTGTTTTGAAATTATAAGCAACTAATTTGACGATAACAGCTAAATGTCTTTCGTATAAGATGTGGCCATTTCCATTGCTGCTAGTTTAGAGTTCCAGGGTTTTAAATAAATGCTCTCATTTTCATCTCCTTTTTCAAAATTAAAGTACCTTTTCTGTTCGTAGAATGTCTTCTGGTATAATTTTGATTTAAATTGATCATTGACAGATGAGTTAAGGAAATCAGTTATGAAGATATTGTAATATTAATACATTTTTAGCACTATCAGAGAGTCTTACTTTCAAAGTTGAAATTTGTAAATTCTCTTAAAAAGCTACCTGCGATGTTTGACAAAGAGCGTCTCTTCTCTGTAATGTGTAGTTGCCAATGTACCACTCTATAGAGTTAATAAGATGGATAACCCTTTTTTAAAGGGACAATAATTTATCTGTCTCATCTGAGTTTTGGATAGGGGCTTTGCTTAAGGGTCCCTTCATTAGGCTGTGTTCTCTTATTTGCAGTTTCTTAGGCTTGTGAGGAGCTAGTGAAACGGACTGGGACGCTCACAAACAGAAGCTTCCCTGGTTCATCCATTGCCCTGGGCACATTTGTAACTCAATCTTTCTGACTGGTGTCAGCATCCTTTTTATACTAATGGTCTACTTAAGCCGCTGCCTCAGATTCCATAATGGATGAAGTATTATTATTTTAACTCTATGATATCCAGTTATACATTTGGTAGGTGAGATAGATTATCTATAAAACCTAATGGACTAAAATGAGGAAAATAGGGGATTTATTATTTTGTTATGAGCTACCTGAAGGGTATTATACTCCAAGTAGAAAGTAAATATTCAGGTGAAGTAGTCATAGAATTCTTGTTAATGCCATGAAACAAATAAGGAAAACATTGCTCTATTCTGAAAACATGCCTACATTGATCTTGGAGTCACAATATGGCTTTGCAAATTGTTGATTTTTTTGGTCTCCCACCTCCACCCCTTTTTCTGGCCCCAGAGAGCTGAATTGAAATTGAAATCCAAATACCAGGAGGGTATGAGTTTATCCACTTTCAGTCCTTCTGTCTATGCTCCAAGGGGAAATATTTGGCTTGTGACCAATTCTTTACCTTCTTTGGACATCACCAGAATTGTGGATGCTGCAGGCTGTCTCTTTGTGGGATGAATCAGCATTGCTCTCTGCCAGTCAGCTCATGGCAGGCTTTGAATCTAGTAACTGGCCCAGGGTGTCAGGTCTAGTTGCATAAAGTGAACATAAAATCGTTTGATTTAGGCCAAAAATTTGAAAATTAAAAAAAAAAAAGATACGTGATTTTTCCTCCCCAGATTTTAAGGTTGCATAAGTTTGTAACTAGAAATTTTGAAGGTTAACTTTTCAGAAAGACTGGCATAATTGTTTCACATGGATCCCTAAAATAGATTTTTGTAGAGCAGTGTGTATGCTCTCTGGAATTCTCCCAAGTTTAATTCTCATTTCTATCCTATTTATAGTTCTAAATTACTTCCTTCTAATGCTAAGTAAATCTTAGTTCTGTTTTATTTAAATTTATATATTGTTTCCGTACTAACTAGGACTTACTAGATGCAGTCAACCTTCTGAATCTCTTAATTATTCAGATCACCGTGACAATATAGAACTTTTAGTCGGTCAGAAATATAAGATGGTAAAGCCATGTACATGCATATATATAGATGTGTGTCATATTTATTTTTTAAAAAAGCCATTTTTTAATTATCAAAAATCCCAATATTTCAGTAAAGTTAAGAAATGGGGACTGACGTGATGAAATGGCTTTAGGTAGGTGAGTGTAGAAAATAGAGTTTGATGGAGTCAATAAGTCGAGTGGTTGTTTCCTTCTGATTAACAGTTTTATAATTTTTTCCCACCCATTACCATTCATAAAGTGGAAAGAAGCCAAAATTCATTTAGTGTGTTTTATTTGATAAGAGTTCAATAAATGTCTGTTAAATTAAAAGCAAGTAGGGAAACAGAAATTGGAAAGGTCTATTTAATGTCAAAGTGGGTAAGAAAATAGTCTAGTAACGAACAACGTCGGCTCACCCAGGAGAGCTGCTTTTAGAGCGTGTCTTCCTTCTCTTTTGGGGTAATCTTTGCAGACAGAGTATCCCCAGGCCTAGGTGTGGATAATCCAGCTACGAAAATAACTCTGGTGGGAATTTGTGATAACACAGAAAGAAGATTTGGTTCATTTTTGGTAATTTATTTCATATTACCAAAACTGAACGAGTGAAATATCAGAGGGCTGCTGTGCCTAGTTAAAAACAATTAAATTTGTGTTGGACTCTGCCTTGTTCATGTTGTTCAGAGTGGGAGACACTGCCCTTTCCAACACAAGTTAAAATTAAAACAAAAACTTTTAAAAACATGGTACAATGGGGTAGGCATGGTGAAAGTGGCAGTACACGGAAGGACATTGTACCCTAGAGAAAGAGGGGGAGCAGGGGGACACTTAGGCTGGACTTGCGGCTGCTAGAGAAGCAGGACGGCCCAGCATTGGAGAGAAACACAAGTGCGGGTAGGAAACGGATGCATGTTGGAAAATGGGCATGTTCAGGATCGTCCTTTCATACTGTGCTGCTGATCTCTCCCTAGAATGTCTTTCAAACTTATTTTGGTTGCCCCTGCTAAGAAATATAATTTGCTTTTTACCATAGTGCCTGTGTGCACACACACAAACACAACTTTGAAAGCACAGTCCTCACAGTTGGTACCGTTCTTACTGCAGGTGGTACAGTCTGACAACTGTGATGTTTTCATCTGTCTTATTATCTCAGTTACACTGCTAATCGAGGCTCTGTAAATTGATTTCATGACCCTTTGTGGGTCATAATCTGTATTTAAAAGTGGAACAGAAACAAACAAAAACCCATAGTAGAGCTAGAATACACAGTGAGACCCCTTGGTACCCAGTGTGCAGATTCACAGAGTAACTATTTGGTTTCTTTCTCATGGGGCTTCAAGATGGTAAGAAACAGACTGATGGCTTTGGCATAGTTGCCATGTAAAAGACAACAGGGGCTCTGGGAGTCAAATAACACTGACCAAGTCTTTGACGAGTTACTGAATCTCTCTGAGTCGCAGTTTTCTCATCTGTAAAATGGAATTAATGAAGCTACCTGTGAGGACTAAATGAAATAACGCATCTATTTAAGCAGTCATTGGGGCTCACATGGGGAGCTCCAACAAATCCCTGTGGTCAGGCGGCACTCCAGACCAGTTAAAACAGAAAGTTTGGGGATTGTAAAGCATATAGTACAATTTGTGCAACATGGTAGACATTTGATACATGTCTAGTTCCCTTGAATAGACATCAACAGTAATGTATAGCCAGCCCCTTTATGGTGTTCACTATGTGGTAGGCACGATGTGAAGTGCTTTTCATGTCATGTCGAAAATGTATGCTTTATTTTCATTATGGTTTTGTTAAATAATGGGATAGCATTATTCCATTATAGCATTATCTCTCCATAAAGAGAGAGAACACCTAATAAAGAGGAATATGTTTACTTTTATCATCAGGAGCTAAGTCATCTATGTAGTTGTTTCAGTGAACTACTGGATTGGCTTTCATTGAACAGTCTCCAGAATGGAGATGGAAAACATAAAAATTTTTAGATTAAAATTTAAACCTTAAATAATGACATGCAGGGTAGGTATAATGGATCAACTTGACATACAGAAATACTTCAAACATATAGCAACTGTAATTTTAGCAGAAATATGAAGATCTGACAATTAAGTGTGTGAACTCGCCATCCTGCCCTTATGTTGGCAGCACTGTACAAACACCCTGGTGAGGTTTCCTGACCTGGTGTATCAGCGCCTCACATATGTGCTCCTGTCGACGTGTGGTGGTGTCTTGTTGAGTGGCATCATTCCTTGTTGTTGTTGTTGCATGTTTTTATTCTGGGAATGTCTGGAGCTTGATTTAGAGTAAAGAAAACACATTAAACTTCTTGTCAAACTTGGCAAGAGTGGACGTGAGATCAGGGACACGAGAGTCCAAGTTTATGGAGATAATGTCATGAAGATAAATGGCAGTATACAAATGGATCAGATGTTTCTGAGGGAAAAGAAAGTGTTACTGATGGGGAGAGGTCAGGGTGGTCAGTAATGAGCTGAACTGACAAAAACATTGCAAAAATTTGATGAATTATGTGTCAAAGTTGTTGGCCGACTGTTCAAAGCATAGCAGACTAAGTAAACATCAAAAGAGGAACAGTTATGAAAATCTTAATTGATAGTCTTGGCCAACAATTTGTGGCTCTTACATCACAACAATGCACCAGCTCACACAACACCATCTATAAGGTAATTTTTAGCCAGTAAACAAATAACTATATTGGAACACCCTCCCTATTCACCTGATCTGGTCCCAATGACTTTTTTCTTTACTTAAGATAAAAGAAATATTGAAAGGAAGAAAATAAATGGCATTCTACTGAGGGCAACAAAGTGAGACTCTTGTCTCAAAAAAAAAAATGATTTATTTCAAATATATATTTTATTAATTTTTCTTTGCATTTTAATAAGCTTTTACTTATTCTTGCCGTAGTCTTTATTGTGTTTCTTAGTTTTCTTTCTTTTCTTTTTTTTTTTTTTGCAGTTTTTGGCTGGGGCTGGGATTGAACTGCCATCTCTGGCATATGAGGTCAGCGCCCTACTCCTTTGAGCCACAGGCGCCACCCATGTTTCTTAGTTTTCAATAATAGCCTCTATAATGATGTCAAAAAGCATTCATTTTTCATAGACGTGTATGTTCTCGACACTTAATACACATTCAAATAACAAAACAGACATTTTCCCTGTTCCTAGGAAATAGATTTATAAATTAATAAATTATTTTTGTTTAGGTGAAAGGAACATTTGTTTAAATTGTCTTTTTTTGCTCTTCTTTTAAAAAATTTATTTCTATTTTTATTTCTGTTGTTCTTATTCACCACTATGCTATTCAGGATAAGAAATTATTTTTAAATGTTATAGGTACATAATAGCTGTATATATTTTAGGGTACATGTGATGAATGTTTTGCTCCAGGCATACAATGTATAATGATAAATTCAGGGTAATTGGGGTATCCATTACTTCAAGAATTTAACATTTCTTCGTGTTAGCAACATTACAATTCTACTCTTTTCTCTCTTTTTTTTTTTTTTGCAGTTTTTTGGCTGGGGACTGGGTTTGAACCTACCACCTCCAGCATATGGGGCCGGCGCCTTACTCCTTTGAGCCACAGATGTTGCCCTTACAATTCTACTCTTTTAGTTATTCTAAAGTGTGCAGTAAATTATTGTTAGCTATAGTCACCCTATTGTGCTACCAAATAACATATCTTATTCATTGTAACTGAATTTTTATACCCATTAACCACCCTCATTTTATTCCCTTCTCTCCCTATTCTTCCCAGCTCTGGTAACCATCATACTACTTGTCTTTTCTTTTAGCCTGGTCAATTATTGAAACATTTGTAGGATTCCTTAAACAATCTTTTTTTTTTTTTTTAAGAGATAGAGCACTCTGTCACCTTGGGTAGAGTGCCATAATGCCATCATAGCTCATAGCAACCTCAAACTCCTGGGCTAGAGCAATTATCTTCCCTCAGCCTCCCAATTAGCTGGGACTACAGGCACCTACCACTATACCCCACTAGTTTTTCTACTTTAGTAGAGACAGATGGGTGTCTCACTCTTGCTCAGGCTGGTCTGGAACTCTGGAGCTTGGGCGATCCACCTGCCTCCGCCTCCCAGAGTGCTGTGATTTACAGATGTGAGCCACTGTGCCTGGCCAGTTTAAACACTCTTAAGTGTAAATGAGTTAATTTATAGAAAGCTCTTAGAATAGTACCTGGCACTTAGTAAGTGTTTGTTATTAATAAATGTTATTATCCACTATGCATGATTTGTAAATATGAAAATGCAATAGTATATTATTATCTGAGAGAATCAGATATTTGGAAAAGAAAGAATTTTAAGTTTTGTGACTGAGAATAAATGTTCGTACTATTGTTTATCAGTGTTAACCATCTAAAAATGAGATGCTTGATATGCCAATAAGTATATTTTCATATTTAAAATTGAAGTGTCTGGATTCAGGGTGAGAAATTAGCTTTTGAAGTTTTACAGATAATTTATTTTAGAAAGCTTTGTTATTATGAATATTGAGAAAATTGAAGAATTGGAAGCCTATACTACATTCCTAATCCTTTGTTAGATTTTGTAGACATGAAATTAAATTCACTCAATATCGATTGAAGAGTTTTAAGGGGGAATATTAATAGAGGTTGGGGAACATTTTCTGAATGCAAACTTTGAATGAAGGATCATCTCCAAAGCATTCCAATAAGGTGAAACCCAAGCTAGGAATAATCCTCTTGGAATGAATTCTGGAATTTGTGAGAAGTATCTAGTTGAAGAGTTGCACATTTTGAAGACTTGTCGTTGTGATTATTTGCCATGTGGTCTCATGAGGCTATTGTCATTCTCAAATTATCTCCTCTGACACCATGAAACCATAGGCGTCACTTGTGATTAAAAAACATTTGCACCTCCTTTGAAATAAAAAAGTGAAAAACAACAAAAAATTACTTTTAAAAGAAGCCTAAGTCTAATTTTAGAAAAAAAATTTAAATCTAGAATGTGTCCCAGGTAGGTTTGGGGACAGCATTGTCAGTGACTGTGTGATTTATTTAGGAATAATGTCTAAGAATATTTTGTAGAAGCAATGAAACCACATATTCCTCAGTGACTGAAAAAACTGACTTGATTTTCCTAGCAAGAAAAAATTAACCCTCAACCTGTCCCTTCCACCTTCTTCCTTTCACTTTCTATCCTTACTATATTTCTTTCTTTTTCTTTCCTTTTCCTTATGAAAAATTAACTGCATCCTTTTGAAAGACTTCCATATAAGTAGGGTATGATACACATTTTTCCTATTATACATTCCTTTTTGTTATAGGGCTTGAGATGTGTTCAATCACAAAGCAAGCCAGTAAGCCATGACATTGTTGGTCAGGAGCGTACAGTGTTGTTTGGAGTGCCGTGTTCAGCCAACTTTATTGATCTCTGAACTGTGTAGTTGAGTTGGTCAATCTGAATATGGATAACAGAAGAGGGATGAATTTGGGCTCTGGCTACAGGGAGATGGACAAGACCAAGTTTTTATAAATCAGTGAACTCAGTGTTGGAACTGGGGTCTGTGGTCTCAGGTGAGTCAACTATACTGTTGATTCTCCACTTCTTTATTTTTCAGATAAAGAAAATAATTCGTATTAAGTTGGCTTTATAAAGTTGTGAAGGAAATTGGAATTAAGAGGAGAAACCCAGTTAAAACTGTCTTTGCTTATAAGTAGCAGGATACATAAGTCTTACACTTATGGCAATGTATCTTCATCTATTTATTCACATACCAAATGGGAATGATTATAGTACTAATTTCAGAGGAGTTTTGTAAGTATTATAAGATATAACCTACATAAAGCACTTAACACGTTGGTTGGTACAGAGCAAATATTCATTCATGTACTCATTCAATAAATATTTGAGTGACTACCATGACCCAGGAGTTTTGCTAAGTGCTTGGGATATGTGAACAGAGTTCACAAACATGGTTCCTGTTCTTGGAAAAGTCATAGTACACTGAAGGAGTTGGATTGAAAGAAAATAGATTGAAGAAAACTAAAAGTGGATATAAGCAGATCTATGAGGAACCTAGTGCCATGGTCCAAGTGAGAGATGATAGTGGCTAGGATTAGAGGTGGAGGTAAAAGGGATGGAAACAAGTATAGACGGATTCCAAAAATATCCAGAAGTAAAATAAACAGAGCTTGGGAATAGAATTGCTAAGGGTTGAGGGAAAGGACAGTGCCAAGATTATGAGTTTGCTTTTGAACATTTTGGGCTTGTAGTGGTATTGACACAATCCAGATGGAAATATTTAGGAGGCTTTATTACATTAATATTAATCCTTGCCAGTAGTAGAAGCAGCCATAGTAGCATCAATACTTGTTGTTAATATTATCATCATTGACTTTCTAGGGGCCTAAAATCATTCCTCATTTATTTGTGAGTAATCAGTATCCTGTCTATTCTCTGACATAGGACTAATTTTTTATGTCACTCTTATTCTCTTTCACTAAACCTTTGCATTTTCTTCTTGTTATCAAGGCTAGCTTCTCTACTTGTGTTAATGACATTTCCTTCCAGCTCCTAGAGATCCTTCGTGACTCTAGTTCAAGGGTTAGCAAACATTTTTTGTAAAAGGCCAAATGGTTTCTGTTACAGCTATTCAACTCTTCCTTTTTAGGGCAAGAGCAGCTATAGATGTTACATAAACAAATGTGGTCAGTGGGGTTCCAATAAATCTTTATTTACAAAACATTATGTCTGCCTGATCTTGCCTGTAGGCTAAAATTAGGCCATCCCTAGTCTATTATGTGTTTATATTTATGTTTAATTATTTTCAATCTGCTAGATCTCAAACATATTCCAGTTTTTTTAATCATCTCCCCCTCTCCACCAATTACACCCCAAACAACTTTCACTGAGATCTTCTCCCCCTGAACTGTACATGTGAACATCATTCTTTTCCCTTCACTTCTTGAAAGTCATCTTTTTTGCTTCTATCTAGTTAAAATTTTGTAATATGAATTTTCCTGTTCTTGTCACAAAATAATCATGAATTCCACTTTTCTAAATATGATGACTTCTTCCTGGTCTTTCTTCTTGATCTTTCTTTCTGGAATACACCTCATGTGGTTGCCTATACCTTTCTTGCACTGTTCTCCCTTTCACTTCTGTGGCTCTAGAGTCTCTGTATTCTTCTCCTATGATGGCTACACATCATTATCATGAAAAAATGTGAAGTCTAACATGTATACAATAAGCTGCACAAACCTAAAGGGTACAGCTTGATGTGTTTTTACATATGCATATACTTATATAAGTATCACCTAGCTAAGATATAAAACATTTCCATGACCCCAGGAGGGTCCCTCATAACTCTTCCCAAATGCTTACCCTGATCCTGCCCAGAGGTAACCTTTTTTTCTGACTTCCGTCACTTTAGATTTAGTTTTTCCTGTTCTTTAGCTTCATATTAATGAAGTCAGAGAGAGTATATATAAGATAAATATATACATATATATGAGGAAAATTACAATAAGTCCAATGTATAAATCAAAGAACTAAGTAACTGGAGAGTATTCCATGTTCATGGATAGAAAGATTCTATATTGTCATGACCTCAGTTCTTCTCAACCTGATCTATAAATTTAATGTAATCACAGTAAAATGTTTAGCAACTTAGTTTGTATATATTGAAAAACTGATTCTAAAGCTTATGTGAAGAGGCTAAAGACCCAGAATAGCTAACATCATACTGAAGTTGGAGGACTGAAACCACCCAACTTCAAGACTTACTTTAAAGCTTTTGCATTTAAGACAGTGAGGTAGTGGTAAAAGAAGAGAAAAAGCAGGTCAAGGGAACGGAGAACCTGAAGACAGATCCACAAAAATACAGTTAGCTGATCTTTGACAAAGGAGCAAAGGCTGTACAACTTGTCTGTACAAGACAGTCTTTTCAATTGTGGTGTTGGTGTTGGAACAACTGGACGTTGACATACAAAAGAAAATAAGCCTAGGTACACACACAAAAATTAACTTAAAATGGATAAATGAACTGAATGTACCATGCAAAACTATAAAACTCCTAGAAAGTAACATAAGAGAAAATCTAGATGACCTTGGGTATGGTAATCTCTTTTTAGATACGATATCAAAGGCATAATCCTTGAAAGAAACAATAAGTTCTACTTTGTTAAAATAAAGATCTTTTGCTCTGTGACAGATAGTGTCAAGAGAATAAGACAACCCACATACTAGGAGAAAATAATTGTAAAAATCACATCTCACAAAAATACTGCTATCTGAAATGTGTAAAGTACTCCTAAAACTCAACAATAAGAAAACAAGCAACACAATTAAATAATTAGTCAAAGACCTTAATACATGCCTTACCAAAGAAGATATACAGGTGACAAGTAAGCATATGAAAAGTTGCTCCACATCTTCTGTCTTTAGGGGAATGCAAATTACAGCAGTGAAATACCAGTGCACACCTCCTGGAAAGGCCCACATCTAAAACACCAACATCAGAGCTGATAAGGATCTGAACAACAGGGATTCTCATTCTTTACTGATGGGAATGAAAAATGGGATGGACACTTTGGAAGACAGAGTAATTGTTCTTATATAACTAAAATTTCTCTTACCATATGATCTAGCAGTCACACCTTTTGGTAAATATGAAGGAGTTTCAAATTTAGGTCCACACAAAACTTGCACATGGATGTTTGTAGACGCATTATTCATAATTGCCCAAACCTGGAAGCAACCAAGCAACTATCCTGCAGCAGATGGATGGACTGTGGTATATCCAGACAGTGGAATATTATCCAGTAGTAAAAAGAAATGAACTATGAAGCCAGGAAAAGACATGGACTCTTAAGTGTACATTACCATGTGAAAGAAGCTAATATTGAAATGCAACATATTATGATTCCAACTATATACATTCTAGAAAAGGCAAAACTGTGGAGGTGGTAGAAAGATCAGCCATGTCTGGGGGTTGAAGTGTAGGGTTTGGGGAAGGATGATGTGGCAGAGAACAGAGGATTTTTAGGGCAGTGGGAATACTCTTTATGATACTACAGTGATGGGTGCATTTGTCCAAACCCATAGAATATACAACACTAAGAGTGAGGCCTAACGAAAACTGTGGACTTGCAGCGCTAATGATACCCAGGTGTAGATTCATCAGTTGTTACAAATGCAGGGCTCAGGTTGGGGATGTTGGTAATGGGGGAGGCTGTGCATGTATTGAGGCAAACAACATGGGGGAAATCTGTGTATCTTCCTCTCAGTTTTGCCTTGATGCTGCTCTTTGTCTTTAACATAAATAAATATAAAAAATTCAGCAACACGACTGTAGAGTTTTATGTGGAGTTAGGTAGATGGTCTAAATCTCTTCTCCCCAACACCTTCCCCTGCCTTTGTCTTCTTCTTACCTTCTATTTTTAGGATGTCTAGCCCTGCTTTTATAGGGTAGGGAGACTAAATTGGAGAATTTATTACTGGAGGCAACAGAGGCATCAACGCCTTGGAAGCAAGGAGAACCAAGGCGAGAAGGTAAGTCTGAATGGGCTGCAAAAGTTGGAGCCAAAAAAGCAAACAGATGAGGTGCAGAACCAGGAGCCTAGCAGACTCCAGCAAGTGCAGCGGACTAGACAGAAAGCAAAGGTTCCAGCAACAGGTCACTCACTCATGGGTGTCCCGGGGCGTAAACCACATGTGACCCTTCTCCATCAACTCACTCAAGATCGTTCTCAAGAAAAATCTAAGTAAATGTAGAACACCTGCTATGCAGGTGCAGCAAAGAAACAATATAATCAGACTTTAGTGTACATGCTGCCCTATGTCAAATCTTCCAGTACCATCCACAGAAACCAGAGTGTAATTTCTGAATCCTCTGCATGGAAATTGGATCCCAGGTCTTGCTAAGAACCAGAGCTAATATTTCATTTACTTTTCCATGATAGCTGGGGCATGGCATGGCGTGTTGGTTGAATTTAAAGGCCACGTGTCAAAGGTTCCATTATCAGGTAAATGATAATTGAAATCTTGGACACAAATAATGTAATTTAAGGACAGGTGTTGAATAGGTGCCTGTCACCCTTCCCGTATCTCTGTATCATACCACTTCATTATGCTTTTCCTGTTTCCAGTTGCCTGCCAGCATCTCCATTTCTTTTCTTGAAGGCTTTTGAGGACTTTCCTGGAAGTCTTGAGAGTTGAGGCCTCGTGTTTTTCGAGACCTCTTCACTTCACCACCTTAATCAGCTCCCCTCACCCCTGAAGAGCAGTCTTTAACCAGAGATTGATGCCAGCCGGGTTAACTCTGAACCTGTGTGTTTTACACTGGTTCCTGGAGTTTCCTAGGGGAGTAAACTCCAGGTGTCCACAGTGTATCTGGCATATGACACACACTTGGTGGGTTGCCTTCCCTTCCCTGTCCTACTTCTCTATTCCCCTACCAGAATGTCTGGCATTTCCCCAAATAAACTACTTGTATTTGAATTCTTACATCAGAGTTTGTCACTGGGGAACCCCAACTAATACCTGTTGCATAACACCTACTACTAAAGGGTAGACAGGTAAAGAACCACAGCTTATTTCCCTCCTTAGCAGTTATCTTTTGATTTTCAACTACTTCCTGGAATTTCTGTTGGACAGGCTATTAATAGCTGGAACCTGACAGGTCCAAAGTGAAATAAAAACTTGAAAGACAAACTGCTTCTACATTGATTAGGAAGAGAAGATTTCTGGGCTTCATCTGTGTGTTTCCTGTTCATCTTTTGAATGGATTCAATATGTGCTGTGTGTTCCTAATTTCCTCCAACTTGTGTGTGAACAACACCTCATACAAATATAACCTGTACTGTAAGTTCACTGCTAGCTATTTTCCACACGATGATATCAGTCTTGGCTTGAATTCCTGGAATCTGGGATCCGTTAGTTTACATTTAGTTAGTCAACATTACTCTGGAAGTGTTAACCTCTGAGGTAGTTTAGCAAATATTCAGAGTACCAAAATAAACACAAAATGGTGTAATTCACAACCGTAATCCTCGTATACTGCTTAGGAATCAGGCTATTTTGAAAGTAGCCAATTTTATAGATGATTTTAAGAGGCTTAAATTAAAACTATAGAGTAAAATTCTTCCTGGTGCGTAATTCATAATTGATTACTTCCATATTTTGGCTTCCAAATGTTTTGAATTTTCAAAAAACAAATTTAATATGACACATAAAGCCGATAGGAAGTGAATATCCCAATTTAGGTATATTTGTTTAGGTTTAATAAGGAAAAATAAATCTTCTATAACTTTCATTCACTCATGGCAAAATAAATATTATTTCGCTTATTATGAATCATTCATATATTTGCCCAAATAATTCTGTGTCCTCCTGTGCCAGTAGTAGTTCTAACTAGTCAATTTCAACAACTATATAATTAACCTTTGTTTCACTGCATCATAATTTATTCGGTTTTTCTGTTGGATACATCTAGGTTGTTTTAAGTCTTATAGTATTATAAAAAACGGCTTGACATTACATTCCTGTTCACAGATATGCCTCAACATTTTAGATAATTGCGTCAGGTTTGATTCCTAGAAGGGAATTACCAAATTAAGAGCATAAACATGTTGCATATTTTAGGCTTTTGCTGTACTTTCTAGTTTCTTCTAAGAATGTACCCTTTAGCCGTGGTCTAGACAGACAAACTTGATAGGCTGTCTTCAAAAAGTAGACTAGCAACTTAAATTGCTTTTGAGTTTGATTTCGGTGCTATTTTGTACTTAGTTTTTTAATTTCATAGTATTAAAGTCAGCGGGTTGTTCTTAATGTGTTGATTATATGTACAGAGCAAACATGACGTTCACTTTTGTGTTACATGAGATTGTATTTGTGAATGACATTTTGAATGTAGTAGTGTAACACTGACCGGAGCAGTATAATCTGGAGAGTGAACCGAGGGAGGAAGTTATTGTTGTCCAGTGTGAGTAGCCCATTCTAGTGTAGCATGAGTAGCCCATTCTAGTGTAGCGTGAGTAGCCCATTCTAGTGTAGCGTGAGTAGCCCACTCTAGTGTAGCGTGAGTAGCCCATTCTAGTGTAGCATGAGTAGCCCACTCTAGTGCAGCGTGAGTAGCCCACTCTAGTGCAGCGTGAGTAGCCTACTCTAGTCTAGTGTGAGTAGCCCACTCTAGTGTAGCGTGAGTAGCCCATTCTAGTGTACCCGTGTTCTCTCTAGGAACCTAAATATTTCATTGACCAAATCACTCTATTACCCACATGGTCCCTTTACCGACAGTAAACTTGAGAAAGGTAATGTAACCAGAGAAATACAGCACTGAATGTCATCAGATGGTGTTCTTGACACATTTCTGAGAATATATGTTACTTTGAGAAAATTCATTATAAATAGTAAAATCAAACAGATTTTTTTGCAATTATTAGATAAAATTATTAATTTCATTTGAGAGCTATTTATGTAGTGTCAACTGTGTTCAGAAGATGTTTCTGTATTCAAGTGAAAAATATTCTTTTGTGTATATTTTTCTTATGTGCCATTATGGTAAGAAGGTTCTTATTCTAATAATTGAAATAAACTTGTGTCTCCTTAAATCCTTATTCTTGTCATTATGAAAAACAAATTGTGGACATTTTAAAATAATGTTTAACAACATTAAGTAAAGGACAGGGAGACTTTCTCTAAACAATTTTAATGTTTACAAGTAATATCCTTATGACAACTCACCCCCTCCTTTGGTGGTAAGAATTCCTTGTGATAATTACATACATTGAGATTATGAAGTCAGCATTTTCATTTTTCTTTGATAGCATAAAAAGAGAAGTCAGGGAGGCAGAGTAATGAGGAATTACTGAGTTGATTAAGACACACGTCACTTCCCCAGCCTCAGTGTCACAAAAGTCCAAGAAAAATAATTTTCCAGGCCAATATCTTAGTTTGAGTCTTCTGATAAATATTTTTTCTATTAATATTTGTAATAAAACTGCTTCTGCTTAGAACTCAGTTCTAAGTGTCAGTTACAGTGTCATTTAACAGTGTCATTTAACTAGAACCCAAGTGAGAGTCAGGAGGTATTATAAATAGATGGACTTGGAGTTATTCAAAGTAGGACTATGTCCCCCTTAAAAGGATGGATTTAAATATGATCTGTTTGCCATTGGATTCCATGATGAAGTTCTTATCTTCTTGGTGGGTGAGTGATAGACGAAGGTTATAAGTAAGGGGGGCAGAAAAAGTGGCAGCCAGCCTAATCTGGGGATAAGGTAACGTGGAGAGCTGGTACTCATGACCCCAGTATTTTTCTGGCCAGTAATAGGATGGTCCAGGATCACAACTAGAGGCAGCTGGGATATTGGGCATCTGCTATTTGCCACTGAGTTTTCTTTTGTTTTTGAGGGCCCGTGGGCACGAGGCTTTTGCCCACATCAAGTCGGTCACCTCCTGCAGCGACAGTGCTGGCTTTCCTGGCTTGGCAGCCCTGGTGCAGCCTGTGGAGCTGGAGGGTGGTGCCAGACAGGAATGCTTCTGGCCTAAGTGCACCTCCCACCCATCTCACCTGAGTTTCAGCCATTTTTCTGAAATAAAAAGCTGCTTCTTTTCTTGTATGCCCTTGTCACTTCCCAGAATTTTCAATTGGTTATTTTTGACCTTTTTTATTTTAACCCTGTTGGAAGTTCTGCCGGGCTGGGTGCAATTGACATTGGAATGTTCAATGTTAGATTTTGGGTGAAGCCTGAGCGAGAAAACTTTTCTACATCATGAATGACTAAATTATTCTTTTACCCCCACTCCCCACCCCAAGGGAAAGATTTTAGAGTTTTAGAGCTAGTTAGGGATTTTAGTTCCACTCTCTTTTTTTTCCAGGTTAGTAATTGGAAACCTTAGCACCTTGTACGGCCACCGTCCTGACTGTTGGTGTTAGAACTGGACCTGGACGTAGACCGCTCCCATGTCAGTCACTGCTTCCGCCAGCCCTGTGCAGCGGCAGGCGCTGAGGTCCTTCCCTTGCAGGGCCAGCACTTTGCCTATGGGCCGACCCTGCCCACGTCACAGTGCATGAGGATTCTCAGTCCTGCCCAAGGGTGATGTCTGGCATGAGTTGTAAGCTCAGGAATGGGACCTTATAATCTGATGTGCATTCAAGTTTGAGAACTGCTGGCACGTAGTAACGGCTTAGAAGGTGATTGCTGTTGTCATTAGTTCTGTTCGCTAAAAGTTCTAATAGCCAATAAGCTGCTGTTTTTCATCACAGCTAAGATCAAATTCACTGTCACTGTCACAGCATAATTTTATTCACATGAGGAAAAAAAACCCCTGTACAACTTCACCTGTGCAGCAATGCTTTCTCAATACTATAACTTTATGTTATGCACGTTGAAAGAGGGTTTTTTTTTTTTGTTTTTTGTTTTTGGCCAGGGCTGGGTTTGAACCCACCACCTCTGGCATATGGGGCTGGCACCCTACTCAGGCGCTGCCCGAAGGAGTTTTTTAAAGTTAGTCATTTATACATATTATATCACTTTATTCACACACAAAAAGCGGGACATTTATTTTTACTTATTTATATTTTTTTTTAGAGAAAGCTCACAGCAACCTCCAGCTTTTGGGCTTAGGCGATTCTCTTGCCTCAGCCTCCCGAGTGGCTGGGACCACAGGCGCCCGCCACAACGCCCAGCTAGAGAGGGGCATTTTAATAAAATAAATCACTTCTCAAAGATTGGAAAACAGATTCCCCTCAATCTCTTCTTGATTCAATTCTTACTATCTTTGTTTTTCCACACGTCATCCCCTGGCCATTAAGAGTTGATGACACAGCATTTCTTTAGAGTATTTCAATGTTATCTGGGTTTTCTTTCTGCTTCTGACACTGGTTTTGCAAATTTTGCTCTGTGTGTGCACGTGATAACCATGTCAGCACTGCCACCTGGCTGACAGCGATTATAAGATACATCTCAGTTTGAGAGGTTTTTAAATGTAAAAACAAAACAAGTTTAGGATCAAAGCAATATGGCGGTGATTATGGATAGTCTTGGTTAATTTACTCAATTCTTCGCCTGTTCTAGGGATAAACCCTGTAGATTTTTCTTCATAGAACTGTTCTCATCCATTTCCTTCTCTTTGTGATAATCTAGCATCCTTCGTTCACGACTTGGCTTTATTTAGATTGGCTTATCTTTTCTTCTAGAGACTTCTTGCTTTATAGGGTGTTTTAAATCAGATTGAGTCTTGTGAAATATAGCTGATCCTATGGCATAAGGTATGTATTAGGTTCTCTGGAGAAACACAACCCGCTATATATATGGAGAGAGAGAGAGATTATTAATTTGAGGAATTGTTTCATGTAATTGTAGAGGCTGGCAAGCCCAACATCTGCAGAGGAGGCTGGCAGGCTGGAGACCCAGGGAAGAGTTGATTTTGCAACTTGAACCTGAACACAGTCTGAGGCTCTTTCTTGGAAAATTTTAGTCTGCTGTCTCATAAATCTTCAAGTGATTGGACAAGATCCATCTATTTTATTTACGGGGAGCAATATGCTTTACTCAAAGTCTACTGATTTCAATGATGTAAGTAGGGAGAGGATTTAAAATTGCATACCTAGTGTTTGTTGTTGTAAGATTTATCTTTTCCATGTCCTTAAGTCAGCAACTCTTTTTTTTTTTTTTTAATAGACTGGGGAGAGATAAGTGCCTTCAAAATAATCTATTAGTAAAAGAGCACAAGTGCCAGCAAAGTGGCATGCTCAGCAAACCCAGTTCAAGATAGAAACAGGGACGATTTTGCAATACACTGATTACATTTTTCTAAAGAATGTACATATTTTTTGCTAGTCAAACTTGTATGTATAGATAATTTTAAATATTAGGTAAAGCAGGGAGAGGGGAGGAGAGAGGGGCTGGGGGGGGTCTCGGTGTGTGACACACCTCTTGGGGGCGGTACACAATTATAAGAGGGACTTTACCTAACAAATGCAATCAATGTAATCTGGTTCTTTGTCCCCTCAATGAATCCCCAACAATAAAAAATAAATATTAGGTAGGATTAAACAATAGTAAGTCCAAATTCCATGAGGTAGTACTGAAAATCACCTTGTTGATTTAGTGTAATTCCTAGCACTGAGATACACACTGTAGGTATGTGGTTTCATGCATACTTTTATAGATACCTAGGATGCTGTCATGCTTGGGTATACTTATGTGTGATATGATAAGTATCAGTATGTTTTGGGTGAATTTTTATTTTTCATGTAGTTTTAGAGCTCCTAAGTATTCTCTCTGATCAAAAAAAAAATGCTGTGTGTTAAAGGAAGAAAGCTATTTTCTTTCTTGCTAGAGCATCTAAAACATAAAGACAATCCAATGTCTAATGCTTTAATAAGATATATAATGAAATAATAAAGGGATAACTAAACTTCGAAGCAGATTGGTGAGATACCTTTATAGTATTCATTTGCTCTTTGTGAGAGGGGAAGGCAGAGGTCGAGAGAGGAAAGAATGATTGAAAAAACCAATCTGTGCTGTTTGGTAGTATTTATAGAGATTATTTATTGTGCACGGTTAACCTCAGGCCCCGCTTCTCTACTGCATTCCATTACCATTTGTTAGCTTGAAGGACAAAAATAGTTCTTTTCCTCTGCAATTCTATAAAAGGACTGGTTTCACGGCAAAGACTGTGGTGCCAGATACAGTGTTTTTAAGGATCTGGAGTGATTTGGAGGAAAGAATCTTATTTTAAAATGAGCTAAACATATTAAAATATAGTTGAATTTAATTAGTGTTCTTCAGATAGGGCCTTTCAGGTAAAGGCTATTAGGATTTTATAACTTTCCAAAGGTGATGTAAACTCACTTTGCACCTCGTTTAATGATCTAGAAATAGAATAGCCTTATTCTTATTTCCCTCCTGAAGTCTTATGAGTCTACACACAACTAAATATTTCCAGACTTTGCATGATTCTTGGGCCAGGGCTGAGATTTTACAGGGACTTAATTTAGGGGAATTTGAAACTGACAAATTTACCCGATTCCAGACATTAGTACAACTGAAATTTTCTTATTTTAAATTTGAAAACCTTCTGGCAAACTGTGTCACCTGACGTGGTAGCCCAGTGGTGTAGCTTTTCTGCTCCGGGGTCTGTGTTTGAGATTAGAGGATACGTAAAGCAAAGACACCTTGTAGGCTGCTTCTTTGGAGTCACATGTGAGGAAACCTCTTATTTCACTTGGGTTGTGGCATTTTATACATGGACCATTAATGAAATTTTCTTTATTAAAAAATATGAAACTGGGCAGAACCTGTGGCTCAAAGAGGTAGGGCGCTGACTGCATATGCCAGAGGTGGAGTGTTCAAACCCAGCCCCGGCCAAAAGCTGCAAAAAAAAAAAAAAAAAAGAAAAAGAAAATGAAACTTAAATTTATTATCATTTGTTTTGGTTAGGAACCTAGTTTAATCATAAAAGGGATTTTTTTTTAGGTTGTATTACTGAAAAGTTCAGGCATCTATTATCTTTTTATCTTTCTGTCCCTGCTCCTTTATGTTGACTTCATTCTCAGGCCAGGGTAGAGGAAAGCTCAGGACCCACAACTGCTGGTCTGTATTCTCTCAGGCCCAAAGCCAGCTCAGAAAAGAATCTGTCTTCTTTCAGAGTCTGAAAATGAGTTCTGGGCCTGATTCTCACTGGCCTTAGTTGGATCCTGTGTTCATTTCTGAACCAATTCCATGGTCAAGAGGATGGGATTCCACGATCACTGGGGCCTAAGTCACTTACTCATCCTTGGAGCTGGGATTGGCACCAGTCCTACCCCAAGCACATACATTGAGAACAGAGGACCCATGCTTCACCAGAGGAAACTCACATTACAGTTAGAAGGAGATGGGTGAATGGAGGCTGGGGCAGAAGTCATCAATGTCCAAGGTCATTGTGTCAGTGACTTTATGTTTAGGCTATTATCTTTTTCAGAAAGCAAAATAGTAATTTTTATTGGAGTAGTATTATCTATTAGAAGATACATTTAGCTGGTGGTAACAGAATCTTAGATAAACATTGGCTTAAACAAGATGGATACTTACTTTCTCTGGAGGGAGGCAGTCCAAGACTGATGGGGCATTTCCAGGACAAAACCAGTGCCTCTTTGGATTGCTGCAGCTCCTGCAATCACATTTGCATTCCAGGTTGGAAGGAGAAAAGCAAATAAAGGCGTGCCTACTGACTGTCTACTTCCCCTTCACGGTGTTTGGGAAATCCTGCTCAACAAGTGCCTCTATATACCTTATTGTCCAGAACTTGCTCAAATGGTCGCATACACCTGTAAAGAAGTCTGAGAAATGTGGGCATTAAGTTAGGCACAATGCCACCCTTAATAATAATGCAACAGGTGTTATATTAGTAGGGGAAAAATGGTGGTGTGTGCATTGAATGAGCGTCAAACACGGAGTTCAAAGGGAAGTGAGAGGTAATTCTGACATCTCTGTCTCTTAGCTGTTTGGCAATATAGTGATGCCCTTTACCAAGACGTGCATCAGAAGAATACCAGGTGTTCAGGGGAGGTGGAAGAGTTAAGTTGTGGACATTAAGGACTACAAATACTGGCATCAAAGGACATCCGGGTGATGTCATTTGTTCAGCAGCCCAGCAGCTGCACATTTTGATATCTATTGTGTGTTTTCTGGCAAAGATCGAAGAACTGTCTATTTTAGAAATTCTCTGCTTCCCCCAGTCCCTCTCTTTCACCCTGTGATCCAGGCGACTAAAATCCAGGGAGACTTAGGTCCAAGGACCCTCCATTTCAACTTCGTAGCTTAGAACAAGAGAAGTCTTTGTGAAGCCAAGCACAGTCAGATGTTTTGAGGATGTGGAGTTCATCTCTTAGATAGGGTACGGTTCTTTCAGGGTGAAGGGATGGGAGGAGATAAAAGGACTGACAAAGTGAGATATGCGAAAGTTAACTGACAAGGTCACGTGTTATTCCTAGGGACCAAGTGAGACTTTTTAGGCTACTGGGAAACTGTTTAGAGCTGCAGTATTGTATTGTAGGAGAAGTGAGCCCAAAGGGGCACTGGGCTGTACTGAAGCGTTGGATGGATACGTTATGACATAACCTTGTCTTCTGTCACTTTAGTGACACTTACAGATGTCACTAAATGTACAGACAATTACAATTTAGAACTCAATTACAGATGTTACTTGCTTGGAACTTTATGCAGTTCACTATTTATTGAGTGAGCTTTTTTTCATTATCCTACATATTGGAAATACAAATATTAGTGAAGGAAAAATGCCTTCCAGGTGTGCAGTGTTCACATTACCTATTTATCAATCCCTGCTTTGTGATATCATACTATAGGGCCAAGTTCCAAAGACAAGACGCTCTGGAAAACTTAGCAGACATACTATGTGGGTGGTATAACTTAAATAGAGACTTTGAACACATATCGTACATTTGCCTTTTTTCATATGGATTTTCTGGACTTTGTATGATTCTTGAACCATGGATTAATTTTTACTGAGATTTAATTTAGTGAGGTTTGAAAACTGAAATTTTCTTCTTTTAAATTCAAAAACTTGGAGAACTCTAATCCCCCTTATGTGGTAGCTTGGTGGTTTAACTCCCATGCTACAGGCTCTGTGGAACAGGCTAAGGCAAATGCGAAAAATAAACAAGTGGTGTATCAGTGGGAGCTGCTGTTGCTCAAGGTCAACGTTAATTCTGTTACTAGAATGAATAAATAGTTCTTCTGTTCATTCATACATAATATCATACTTGGCTCCTATCAGGTTTTTAGAGGTGTTTAATCAAATGGTTCTTTTAGGTCTTGGGCGCACTGTGGATCTAGCTTTGGGGAATATACCCAGTCTGAGGAAGGGAGACAAAGGTTACTATGTTCAAGGACTAAGTAGCTTCTCCAAAAACCCTTTCAATTTGTACACACAGTGGGTCATGACAATGTGCTGTTGTTCTGAGGGTGTTGGGGTGATGTAATCTGCACACCAGTGGTGCAGCTGTGCAGCTCGAAAGCACAGACATTAAAGGAGTGATGCTTTGGAAGGGACGTTTGTGTGTTTAATTAAAGCCATTTTATTTATAAAAGCAGAGATTTCCTTATCTCTTATTTCTAAGCACTCAGTTCATTTATCTTACTTTCTATTTTTTCCCATCCGTCCTTATTTGTCAATACAAAACTAAAATCAATTTCCCTATCAGATTAGTTCTAATTTCTGCAGGCCCCCTCTCGAGACATGGAGCCATCTTCTACTCATTTCCCTGAACCAGAAATCTCCAAGTCGTCTGAGATTACGTTTTCTGTCTTGATAGCAAGTCCTGTTACTATTCTCTGGTAGAGTGTTCTTTCTCCCTGTGTCTGTTGCTTCTATTTGTGATCAAGCTCTTATCTCTCTCCTCTGAAGACTCCGTCTTTACTCCTGCCCCCACAATAACTGCCAATCTCATCTACTGGAAAGAAATCGGGTTTATGTTACTTTTCCCAGAGTCCTTTGGTGATTCTAAATTGTTTCTGAGTCAGAATCAGACCTAAGTTTCAATTGTGTGATTTACATCACAGAATTTTTGCTCAAGTGAAAGTATTATGGCTGTTTCAGTTCTGCCTGGTATCTCAAAAGGCTAACCCAGGATAAGAAAGACATTCTTCATATGTGTGAGAACATGCTGCTCACTCTGTGCCAGACGGGACCGGCTATTGCATCTCCTTCCTCTTGGGAGGTGTCAGATTGATATTTATCATTCCTATGTAGTGCCTTTTATCTTCATTTCACATATATTAATTTCTGAGCAATATATATTAGTTTGAATCACTTTAAACTAAAAACAAACAATATTTTATGTGTGATCTTCGGCTGTTTAGGTTCTGTGCTGTTTGATTCAGCATGTGTTCTAGTTCATTTTATTTTTTTCAGTTTTTGGCCGGGGCTGGGTTTGAACCTGCCACCTCCGGCGCATGGGCCCAGCGCCCTACTCCTTTGAGCCACAGGTGCCTCATATGCATATGTAGTATTCTATTTTCATTGTATGAGCGTACCACAGTGTATGCACTCCCATGTTGACGTTAATTTCATTCTTCCTCTCTCCTCTTGCCCCAGTGTTTTGGCTCTCCATGACTTTTTCACCTCACATTTCCATACTTCTGGCCCAATATTAGGGAGTATTAACCTCTGTGATTGCTGTTAATCCCCATCGTTTAATGGGTTTTCATGGACTGGATTATCTATAAAATGAGTGTGTTGGTTGGTCAGCATTGGTACCTGATTTGGGTTCACATAAAGGGTGTAAAGGCACCCAGAGGTGTCCAACCATTTGGCTTCTGTGGGCCTCATTAGAAGAAGAGGAGTTATCTTGGACCACACACTAAATCTACAAATACTAACAAAAGCATTAGCGTGTGTGTGTGTGTGTGTGTGTGAAATAAAAAGGTGGGTGCATAATTTTTCAATATCCTACATCACAGAGAAGCAGAACATTCCTCACGTAATCTGCATGTGACTGTGGGCCATGGGTTGGGGACCCCAGGAACTGTCTTTCTAGAGCTCTAGCAAACCCCATCTCCTTTAGGAGAGCTGTCTGCAGTAGCAGTGAGATCCATTGTAGCAAATTTTTTACTTTCTATGTGCTTTCCAGAGCAGATTCTGAAAAAAAAAAAGAAAAAGAATCACACTTGGCAAATGCTTTTATCTATGTGGATGTGCTTTCCAAAAACACCAATGGGGAGGGAACAGATTCCACTCCCAAAGTCCTCCCCATCCCCCCCCTTTCCTCCTGCGTGCCACCGTTCCAGATCCTCTAGTCCAGAGATTCTCAAACTTTGGCCCACTTTAGAATCACTTGGAAACTTGGCAATTGGTGGGTCTTATGCTCATATTTCTGATCCAGAAGTTCTGGGGTTTGGCCTGTAAATATGCATTTCTAAAAACTTTGTGGATGGTGCTGGGCGCTGGTTGCTGCGCTGGTCCTTGGACCATCCTTTGAGACTCACTGTTCTGGGTCAGCATTTCCCAACCTCCTTCCCTTTTTTTGACTCATGGACTCTTTTAAACATTAATATATAATTTCACAATCACCTACCAAAGTTTAAAACTCATTTTATAGTTTCCTAATTTTTACATGTAATAAATAACTGCATTAAGTTAAAAAAAATTTGTATTAGCATGATAATCTTAATGGTTGTGATCATTCCAGAGACTTGTTACTCAAAATGTGGTCCATGGACCAGCACACCTGGAACTTGTTAGAAAGGCAGATTCTCAGGCTTCACCCCAGCACTAATGCACCAGAATCTGAACTTTAACAAGAGTCTCAGGTGGTTAATTTGCCCATTAAAGTTTAAGAAACATTGTTCTAAGATGCACATTAAATCTAATCATATTCAGAACAAATAAAGATTTCAATTTTTGATGTTTAAAAAGATATATGTTTCATTTACTTTCATTCTCTTTCACATAAGAAAAAAACATTATTTGCTGACAATAAAAATAATATATCAAATTTGGTGTGGGAACCAAATGCTGAAATTTAATGTGGTATAGCACAAAAGTGGACAAAATTTCATTCACAGTGTGATATTTGGAATTATTACTTGTGCATATAAAAGTTAACTGCCTTATCTTTATAATTTTCATTAAGTGATAAGGGCCTTAATCCCATCCATGCAAGAGGAGCCCTCGTGACCTAATCACCTCCTACAGGCCCCACACCTTAATACTATTTCCCTGGCACAGATGTACTGGAATTGTTTTGTTTTTGTTTCTATCTTATGTACTTATTGGCATTTAGAAGTTCTATGTTCAAGGTTAACATTTGCTTGAAATTTTGGAACATTAATTCCTTTTGAAAATGATTTCTTTGTCTTAGAAATATTTAGTGTCTGCTGATTTTCTGATTCTTTTTCTCAATTTTTTTAGTTCAATTAGACAGTTTTCTCCTATTTGGCCTTTTTTTTTTTTTAACAAGTTTTCTTGCTTTACTTTTTTTCTTATAATTTTATGCGAGTGTGTTGTGATTTCTTTCACTGTGCTGTGCTCACAGGCCAGGTTCTCAATGTTGGCTACACTGGATTCACTTGGGAAGCTTCAAAAGGTTGGGTCCCACCTGGCTCTGGGGTGTGGTCTGGGCACCTGGATTTTTAAAAGCTGCTCAGGTGATGTGGCTTTGCAGCTCAGGATGAGAAACCCTTGGCTTATGGTATTTGGAGGTGACTGAAACATGACTTCTTGGCTTTTGGAAAGTAGGTAACTGTGGCTCAACTGAGTGCTATGATGACTCTGTCATGTCTGATCTCCTGCTTAGAGTAAAGTGAAATAATTAGAATTGCGATAGTAGACTGAACTTCCTGAGTTTGTTCAAGCACTTTTACTGAACCATAAATGGAATTAAGTGAGCTATGCCCTGTATATGGATAGGATGATTTTATGAACTTTAGATTTCTGTGGCTGGGGGAAGCGAAGAAAGTTCTTATTTTGAGCTCTAGGCACATACGAGTTGTTTGGCTCATTATTTGAGTCGGAAATGACCAAATTTGTTTTTAGAGCCTCGTATAGTTAGGCAAACATTGTTTTCAAAGCCTTGTTGACTTTGTCACCTACTTTTAATGTAATAAAGTACTCTGTTACCATAAAGGGGACCTTTGTTTACTCCAGTAACAAGATGTTGGATGAGAACTTGTAAACTCAAACGGCTGCCTCCCTGAAGTATCAGGAAGCCTCCAGAAAGAAACTGAACTGGACCTCAGCCTACCCCTTTCTTTCATTCTGAGAAGTAATCTGGTCTGTTTCCAGGTTGGAATTAGGAGATCAGTTTAGACACGTTTTACTGTGAACTCACTGTATTGTGAATTCCCAGAATACTGCCGCATCTTATAGTACGGACTCCTCATTTATACTCTGTTAGGGTGGTGGCTGAAAATCTTGGATCTGAAGGAATAGAATAGATAATCAGACAAAAGTGGGTCTGAATTTCTAAACTGTGTTGCCTTGATTAATGCAAACTTTGAACTTAGGTATCATTTCTCCCCATTTTCCAGACATGGAAGCTGAGTCTGGTACCAGGGGAGAAAATGGGGAGAAATGAGACCTAAGTTCAAAGTTTGTTAATGAGGTAAAATATTTTAAATAATTAACACAGTGCATATCCTCATTTGGTCTGTAATAATATTTCCCTAGTTTTGATATTAAATTATACTAGGAAATTATTCTAGTAAAACAACCTGAGAATAAATAAAGATTTAATTTTTTTTAAGTAATGGAAACATTATGAATAACGAATATTTAGTTTGATGTCTATAAATCACATTTTATGTTGCTGAATTTCTGGGTCTATCTTAATTTCTGATAAGCCTTCTGATAATTTTCTGATAAAGGCATCAATAGCTACTTTTATTTATTTTAACAGGATTTATAATTTTTCATTTTATAAAAACTCCCCAATTCTTACAACATGAAGTTGAAACTAGACAGTTGATAGTATAGACGGGGCATCCAGTATAGTTAGGGCATAAATACCTGGGTTCATATAGGTACAATCACAACATTTGAGACAGAGCCAAATCAAGTGAGTTCATTCATTATTGCCTTCCTCTCTGTGTCCAGACAAGGTCTCCACGGCAACGACTACCCCTTCCACTTTCTACTCTTCAAAATCACTCTCATTGTTCAAGGCACAGTTCAAGTGTGGGCTGCTTTAGCAAGCCGTTTCCTCTGCCCCCTTAAAGAGGAACCACTTGTCCGTGTCCTGTCCACATGCAGCCTCTATCTTGGCACTTATTTCCTGCATTGTGTTAAGAGCAGGGGGATGGCTATGTTTCAGGCATTGGGGTGAGGACTGTATGGGTTCTGGGTTAAAGGACTCTGGCTCTGACACCAGAAAGATCTTAATTTTAGTCTGTACTTCAAGTATATTTTCTTGGTAAAGATAGACAAAAATTATTTGTTTTGTTTTTTTTTCTGAGCTCAATGTACTTATCTCTAAGTATAAGAGCATCTATAATAAAAACATAGATGGGAATAAAAGCATCTATTGTTCATCTACGGTAGGTTATTTATTGCATGTAAATATTACACATGACTTTGTTTTCTAAATGACTTTATTTTAAAATACCTGCAGGTACTTTCTAATCCCATAACTTCAGTGTCCTGAAATCTGAGAATTCCACCAAGATAATATGATAAGAACTTTCAGTGATTTGGGGCCATATCCTACTTAGACTTATGTGGAACTTCCAGATTTCCTGAGAGCTTTGTACAGCAGCACACACTACTTGCTACTCAGCACAGGTGATAATGCCATCTCTGCCTCAAGCAGGTAAGCAGATGGACCACGTTACAAAACATGAATCGTTACTGCAGGTTTTTTTAAAGTATTGAAAATTAATCGGGGACCTTTAAAGTATCAGAATTTATAATTTTACTCTGTAAAATTATACAGAGTATAATTTATGATTTGTGGGGGTGATTTGTGTTCTGTAGTATGGATTTTTGTTGTTGTTGTTGTTATTTCAGTGATACCTTGTTGTTTTACATTTCTTTAAAAGTTATTCAGGGACCCTCTCCACTGGATCTGAATACAGAATTACCTTATCAAAGCACAATGAAAAGGAAAGGCAGAAAGAAGAAAAAGAAGGGAACCATTACAGCAAATGTTGCTGGGACAAAGTTTGAAATTGGTAGGTATTGAAAAACCATGGGATTTTCATAACTGTTGGAAAAACTGTTCCAGTGTCGAAAACAATGTAGAAATTCAGAGCGGTAACTATCCTTTGTGATGGATTTTTAAAGGCCTTCTATCAGCTTTCTGACATGTTAGGGGATTCCTGTTCTATGCAGTAGAGGGCGTGTCCTTAAAAAGATACCAATTCCGAAAATTTCAGTTAAACAAAAATACAGTTAAATAGCTCCACTGAAAAAGGACATTGTAATACCTGACACTGTATTTTTCTTTATATTTCTCTCTGGAGTTTAGCTTTGTCAGCTCTCTGAACTTTGAATTTCATAATAAAAGATTTAATTATGATTGACCTTCCAGATTCGATTTAATGAATATATATAAAAAAGACTCTTTCCCAGTATTCTTACATAACCTGAATGTTCCCTGCCTCATGGGTTTGTATATACATCAGTATCTAACTTAATGTAGCTCATTCCATTTCTTCCCCCCAATAACTGGCAGGCGTTTCATTTCTTTCATCAGAGTCTTCCAGTTATTTCTGACAGAACTTGACAAAGGCTCTCATACACTCGGGAACAGGCCTGCTTCTGGCCTGCTCTTCTGAGTTTATCGTTGTTTTCTGCTTGTGCACCAGGCAAAGGAGTTTCCCGGCTGTGTTGCTACTGCCCCTGCCCTTCATATGGGCTCTTGGTGGGACAGCAGTTGCTGAGTGCTCAGGATGCCATGGTGGTCTGCAACAGAGGAGAGAATGGCCTTTCCCCCAACTCTAGTGGTAGCACATGGTCGCCCAGGACTTGAGTAAAACTCCCAAGTTTCACCAAGCCTCTCAGGGACAACAGCAACTCGAATCCAACAGTCCCTGACCCCATTTGCCCCCAATCACTGTCTTCTTTTGTGCCTGTATTCTGGGCACTATTGCATTAAAAAATCCATTCTTTCCCCTCAGCCGAAAAATAATCAAGAGCCTCTAGGACTTGAGACAAATAGGTGTCTGGTTGTCAGTTTTGTACTTGAACTAAAGTATCTGAACAATTTCTCTTCATATCTGTGTGTAGGGCAGTAGTAAAAAGAAGATGTTTAGAAACAAAACATTTAAGCTCTGCTGTATAGATCACACTCCTCTTGTAAGACGCAGGATTCTGTGGGAAGCCGCCAATTATCCTCAGTATTTTGCTTATCTTTGTTCTAAACTTGAAATTCAAAGGAAGGCAATGTCAATATCTTAATTGTGAGATGTAGATCACAGAGCAATACATAAATGGTTTGCTCTAAAAAGGAAGTTCTCCTGTGAGCATAAATGTTTTCAGTAGGATTAGAGGGTCAGAAACCAGCACTCAAATCTCTCCTGTGAATTCTGCTTCACTGTTTCCCGTCCCGAGTAAACACAGATGAGTTGGTTCTAAGAGCTAAAAATAATCTGAACTACGGTAGTGGAAAGCATAGGACGGGTCTGATGACCCGGGATATTTTTACCTTTGCTCTTTTGTACCTGGCCCAAGGTCGGGGAAAAAACTTTAAAGGTACATTTTCCTGAATAGAGGTGTTGTCTCAGCTGTTCGTGTGTTTTCACCGTGCCGTAAATAAATACCACCCCCTTTGGCAGTTTTTTGTACCTGTTAAATCTGAGAGGATGGAAACGGAAGATTTGGGGTGCTACCTAAAAACAGTTCTCAGTTACTCTTGAGTGTAATGTGACCCTAGCTAAACTCGTGACAAAATATACTAAAAAGGTTATGCTGTAACTAATGGACGTTTTCAAAGGAAGAACTGGGACTCAGAATTTATCTACGGACATAGTAATGTCTCCACAATGAATGTATTTCAGAAGTGTTATAATTCTGGCTTAACTTACCTGTCCCCTTGCAGTCCGTTTAGTGATAGATGAATTGGGATTTATGAAAACTCCAGATGAGGATGAGACGAGTAACCTCATATGGTACGATTCTGCTGTGCAACAGGAGAAAATTGCAGAACTGCAAAACTATCAGGTGGGAAATTCATCATGGCCAGTTACTGGGACGAGGGAATTCTAACTGACTCGAAGCCCCTTTTTGTTGTTCGCTCTTTGAATGAAGCCTCTATCCTGGTCAAAGTTAATTTTGGATCCCTTTCTGTCTTTATGGAAGAATGGAGGAAAAAACTTCTTCCTACCACCAGGCTTGTGTGACACTTAAACATGGACTGGGTTGCCCAGGGGACTAGGATGTGAAGAAACCTCTTCACGTCATCTATATGTAATCTGGCTTCGTTCTTTTATTTTTAAAATTCAATACAGACTTACCTTTAGAAGAAAATTAGACATCAAACTAAAATGTCCAATACGTATATAAGGATGTTTAGATAATTGGCAGCTTAACTAGACCTTCTTCATCTGTCGGTAGAGAGGGTAATAAAAAGTTGACCATTATCTCACTAATGCCTGTGTGTATATGTGTATGAACATGGTCAGTCTAGAGAACCAAAAGTAAATTGGATATGAAATTATCACTTAACATGGAAAACTGTAACTTTATCATCTATGTAAACACCCTTTTCTGATTTCTTTAAAATTTTGCAATTTCGTTCTCTGATTATCATAGATTCTTTAATTTCTCAAATTCATTGTTGCTCATTTAATTTGAAATCTTTTGCAGTAATAATTGTCAGTTTGTTAAAACATAAAACTCATAAGATGGCTAAAACTATTTTAGAGTGTAAATGAATATATTCATGAAGTCAATGAGAATATTAATATTTACCTTTTTATTTTCCAGAGGATCAACCATTTTCCAGGAATGGGGGAGATCTGTAGGAAGGATTTCTTAGCAAGAAATATGACCAAGTAATCTTCATTTTCTTATAGTAGAAAAGACTTGTTGAAAGCTTATGTTATGAATATTATCGTGCTTTCTTCCACAGGTTACACTGATCGGAAATGATATTTAGATGAAAGAGCTAGGCCTTTGTCTCTCACTTTGCCTGGGAGCTAACTAAGGGTCAGGAAGATGAAGATCTTGCACAAAGTCAGGCAGGTAGTTAATGCCGGAGTTAGATGGGAATCCCAGTCTCCAGAATCACTGTACACTTTTTGCTACAACTTGCAATCCCTTAGCAATGGAGGTTTTTCTTTTAAAAGTAAGAGGTTAACTGTATGTTGCCTTCAGTAGATACTTACTTATTTTCAGTTAAATGTTGCAGTAGGTAATTTGTTGCATTAGTGGTTGTGTGTGTGAGTGGGGATATTAAGCATCTAACATGTGCCAGGCACTGTACCAGGCGCTCAGTGCTCACACATGCCTATAGACATACGTATCTGTACTTGCCCGGGGATATCCATGCTCATCTGTGTCTCTCTGAGAACTGCATGTAGAGTAATGATCTGCTTTCATGAGGAAGACTGTTGGCAGGTACCCAAATGTTTTACCAGATAAATTGCAGATTTTGTATCCAGTTTATATTTATATTGGTTAGGGTTTCTCTTTCTTTTTGTCTTTTTTTTTTCTTAGTTTAAGGGAGCTGAGTGATAAACTGAGAGAATTTTTTAAAAAGAGGACTTTTCACACAGTTTAGTAAACTTATGTGTATCATTAAGGAACTATTAGCATGCTTCCATGAGAATGTTTATAAGTTTGCATATATTCTTCATTTAATAAATATTTTCTGCATATCTACTTTATGTCTTAAGAGACTGCTAATTTTTAGTTAAACAAGATAAATGCATAGTAAGACCTGGTCCTTGCCTAGAACTCACCTTCTAGTGACGGAGAAAGACTGAGGCACACAGTTAAGTTTGATGAGGCCACAATTGAGGACGAGTCAGCGTTAGGTGATGACAGATGGTGGAAAAGATCAGTTTGGGGAGGTCAGGGAAGGCTTTCTAGAGAGATGAAATACGAGATAGATATTGAAAAGCATAAAGGGCTTCACCCTTTGAGAAGAAGGTAAGGAGACTGTAGGCAGAGACATCAATGGGAGAAAATATATGTTGGTTTGAACCAACATGATGTGTTTGAGGACCTCTAAACGTTTTCTGTGGCTTCTTTCTGTTGGGAGGCTCAACCTGAGATGGTGCTGGTTGACAGATGTGCGGAGGCCAACACCTCTGCGCCATGATGTATTTTATTTTATCATTCATCTCTTTATGCACCAAACATTTGTTTATCCCACTGAGAGAAGTGAGGAGTAATTGAATGGGGTTAAGCAGAGACATGATACTTTAGAAAATTGTGGTGGCACTGTGGGCAGTGCATTCAGTGTTAGGGCTGGAGGAGGGAAGCGTGGGAGGTGATGATTGTCGACATCTGGTAAGGAATAATAAGCAGTTGATAAACCAAAAGAAAAGCAGTGGGGCTGGGGAAAGGGAGACTACATCTGACAGATGTTAAGGAGATGGGATCGGGAAGAGCTGGAAACTGCTGTGGTGTGAGATGTGTAGACTGGAAGGGGAAAGTCTCTAACATGAATCTTGGGTTTTTGGCCTCAGATGTTATATAGATTTTATGATTCATTAACAGGGATTATGAGGAAAAGAATGGATGCCAGAGAAAAGGGACTTCAGAAATGTGTTTTATTTGTCATTTAACATACACTGTGTTTATTAGCTCCTGTATTCCGAGCATGGTGCTGGGCTGACTTAACTGTGGTTCCTATAAGGTTTGGTTGCGGGATATGATAGGTGCTATGAAGCAGAGGTGCTTACTCTACCCTGGAGTAAGTAAAGTAAAGGAACTCTGACCTAGTAAGGAAGGTACGGGAGAGAGTTGCCCTGAGAAAGTCACGTGGAAACTAAAGTATTTATGATGATCAGGAGTTTACTGGTGAAGATGGTAGGGAAGAGCCACCCAGCCAGGGACAACAGCATGAGCTGATGTCACGTGGGGGAGAAAGCCTGAGGAGTCAAGATACTGAAATAATGCCCAGTGCAGCGGGAGCGCAGAAAGATGCATGGGGAATAGAGAGCAGCTGAAGGGTAGCGGTCAGAATTATGGTCTCAGTGCTGTTGGGCAGGTGGAGGTGAAGAGACTGGGGGTGATGGTGATATGGTAATCCGGACTTGGTCGGGAGAGGTAAGAGGATGAAAAGGCAGACCCGTTAGCAGGCTGCTGCACACAGGCAATTTCTTATTCCATGGAGTTCTTGGAGTTCTCCTTAAGGAAAAAGTGGTTTTCTATTGTATAAAATGTTATGATCCAGTAATATAACTATCCGGTAATATAACTAAGTTAAGTAAATTACTTATTTAATGTAAACTCTTAAGTCTATGACAGAACCAAGAGCAGAAGTGATCTCATATTCTCAAATTCCTAAGTAAAACCTCTTGTCTCCTGTGATTTGTGATAGATGCCTCAATGGAATAAGGTACTTCACTTCCATAGATGTGTGCTTGAACTTTTTTTTCAAACATATATATGAAAGTACAGTACCATTCATAAATACCGAATCATTAGTTCAAGGGAGTTCTGAGACACCTTAGTCTCAGAATTTAGGACTTAACTTCTGTACAAACTTTACCCCATCTTTCCATTTTAATTTTTACCAATTTTATTTGGGGATAATTTCTACTCATCTATAAAAGACTTGTATAAATTTAGAAAAGAAAATATGGTTTTCTTTATTAGATAATTTTTAAAAAAATCTTTCTCATCATTTCTTCATTTTTATTGAGAATCAAAAAAAAATAACTTTTTTATCCAATATTGTCCCTAAGTTACATATCATATGGGCAACCTCATTTTTAGCAAATGTAAAAGTATCGGAACATACATTATAGCTATAAAACTACATGCACAGGTAATTCACATTAAAAAACAACAACAACAAAACAAACCCTGTTGACTCAGAGGCTTTTACATGGTTTTCTCAGAAAAATAAGCTCTAGAAAACAGCAAAAACTGCTCCAATGGGTGACCCAGAGATTCAAGATCATGTTCAAAGAAGCTATACATGGCACTGGTCTTGTTGGTTTCCCACTTCCTACCCCAGTCCCGAAGGCAGAGTTAATGACTTCCTTCCACATGTTACCTCGCAGTATATACCTTTAGTGTACATATCACATTGTTTTGCAATTAATAGCTATCTGTAAATTCCGTGGGGATAGAGACCACACTAATTTATCTTAATATCCCAAGCATCTAGCATGCACTGGATACTCTCATAAATGTTTGATATACTGGTATGTAAATTAGGGCACATTAGGGCAGAGGTTTTTGTCTATTTTTTTCACTGATGTATCCCAGTGTCTGGAATAGTGTCTAGCATTGAATAGGCACTTAATAGACACCTATTGAATGAGTGAATAAATGAGTACGTAAACGAAAGCTTGAGGTAATTCAAATCTTTGTGGCAAATTATCAGTAGCACAGAGAAAGAAAATTTATAAGTTTGAATAAGAATTATTTTTCCTGTTGTCTCTAATTTACAGAATGATCAAGTCTCGGCCTCTGGATTATACCTTTGTTCCTCGAACATGGATCTTCCCTGCTGAATATACTCAGTTTCAGAATTATGTGAAAGAACTGAAGAAAAAACGGAAGCAAAAAACCTTTATAGTAAAACCAGCTAATGGGGCAATGGGTCATGGGTAAGTTTTTAAAAAATATACAAAAATTAAAAATCTTCAAGGAAAACGATAAATATAAGTAATTAATTACTCATGGTTGGGCACAAGACGAAAAAGATAATAAAATAGATTTGTGACTATTGCTCTTTTGGAACTAAATACTTACTGAGCCTGATTCTTTGAACCTTTCCCACTGGCGTCAGTAATTCAACCTAAAAATTAAATCAACAGTTTGTTAGATGTCAATAGGATAATATCATTACAGGGGAAAAAACCCTATTTTCTATTTTTTTCTTAAACATAAAACTCACATTTATAATTTTGATAGATTTGGAGAGGAAAATCAGCAGCCACAGTAAAGCTAAAATTGACTTAGAGAAAGACATGGAAAGGGAGTTAATTTCTCGTAGCTAGAAACCTTGAAGCAAAACATATTATCATCTTCGCTTTATAAATAAGTTATTTCTTTATGTCTCCATGGTAATTGGATTGAAAACAAGTAGAACACATTTTAAGAAAAAGTGCCAAGAACTAGACTTGTTAACTGAGAATAGAATGTGCAATTTAATATTCCTGTTCCCTTTTGCTTACTTATGTTTAGTTTTCTGCAGTGTACTTTTTCAAAGAGAATGTGGCAGAGTCTGCTTTTAATAAAATACACTTGAGAGTCACTTTGATTTTTTAATTTAAAATACTGAAGGATGTTTGGATATGTAACTACTAGGTAAATTATTTTTCAAAAATTCCCTTTAACTTTTAATCGTGACTTAATAATTCAATCACACATTATTTTAAAAGGTAATTTGCTGATTTAAAAAAAAACAATAATGTGTTGATGGAAATTGTTTATCAGTTGCTTACTGCTCAAGTTGGCTCCCTACATGTTAATATCAAAGGAAATTTTGGGGGGAGGAATAATGTAATTTCATGTTCTTCTGAATTTTAGTGTTAAAAATTTAATGTTAAAATAGTTACAATTATATGTGTTTATATTTAATGTCATAACAGGATAAGGAAGTAATAATCTTCTTATCTCTTTTGATGATAATATAAAAAATAGCTGGAAAAGCAGAGAACCGAAAGAACGTTCTGTGTTCCCCAGGTTTATCTCATGTAATGTGGTAGTACCTGGTCAAGGACATCTCTCCTGTCTGTTAAATGTATCTGTCTCTTTGCTAATCTTCTAATTGTTCCATCCATTATCGAACGTGGAGTTTTGAAGACCTCAACTATTAGGCTATTTCTTCCTTCAGTTCTATCAATTTTTGTCTTATATATTTTAGAGCTTTGTTGTTAGGTGCGTAAATATTTATAATTGTTACGTATTCTTAATGAATTCACTTTTTACCATTATGTCACTTTTTGTAACAGTTTTTGCTTGCAGTCTGTTTTGTCTGATACTATTACAGTGTAGCCAGTCCAGGTTACTGTTTGTTGCAGTATGTTTTCTATATTTTCACTTTTAACCTCTTTGAGTCTTTGACCCGAAGGGGGGGTCTCATGTAAATAGCTTGTCATTGGACTGTGCTTTTTAAAGAATTCTGTCTGCCAAGGCCTGCCATTTATGCAGAGTTGATCTATTTATATCTAAGCAATTATTGCAAAAGAGTCATTCACTCCTGCCATTTTTGCTGTTTGTTTTATGTATGCCTTCTATATATTTTATTCCTCAATTCCTCTATTACTTGCCTGATTTGTGTTACTTATTTTCTTATGTACTATTTTAGTTTCCTTGTCATTTCTTTTACTGTGTATTTTAGAATTTTTTAAATGTTTCCCTGGGATTACAATTACTATCTTAATTTATACCATTCTAGTCTATAGTAGTATCAACCTAGTTTCAATAGTGTAGAAAACTTTTTTCTTACATAGATTCACTCCCTTTATGTTGTTATTTTTCTGTGTCAGTCAGCCTAGGTTTATAACTATTCTGTTACACAGTGGTCTTTTAAGTCATTAGGAAAAATGAGGAATTATGAACCTAAATTGTGCTAACAGTGATTTTTATACCTACCTAGGTAATTAACTTTCTGGTGTTCTTTGATGGTTTTATTATTATGTATCTTGGTGTAGATCTCTTTGAGTTTATCCTATTTGAAATTAATTGAGCTTTTTGGAAGTGCAAATTAATGGTTTTTAAAAAAATTAAATTGGGAAGTTTTCTTCCCCTCTGAAAAAGAAAGAAAGAAAGAAAGACTTCCTTTGAAAGGAGTCTCACTCTGTTGCCCCAGGCTAGAGTGCTACAGCATTAACCTAGCTGACAGTAGCCTCAAACTCCTGGCCTCAAGTAATCCTGCTCCCTTACGCCTCCGTAATAGCTGTGACTATTGGTACCCACCGCAACACCCAGTGAGTTCTTCTATTTTTAATAGAGAGGGCCTCTCACTCTTGTTCAGGCTGGTCTTGAGCTCAAGTGATTCTCCTGCCTTGGCCTTCCACAGTGCCAGGATTACAGGAGTGAGCCACTGCAACTGGCCTGCCATTCTTTCTTTCTTTTATTTATTTCCTTCTTTTACTTTCTCTCTTTGCTTCTTCTGAAATTCCTATTCTATGTGTGTTGCTATACTTGATGGTATTTCACAGGTTTCTTAGGCTTTATTCATTTTTCTTTATTCTTTTTCTCTGTCTAGACAATGTCAGTTGGTTTACATTCAACTTCATGATTATGCCTTCTCAGATACACCATTTAGCTACTTTATTGAACTTTTTATTTCATTTACTACACTTTTCAATTCTAGAATTTTTGTTTGGTTTCTTTATTTTTTGCCAAATTATTTCTGTCACTACTGATCGTCCCTATTCGGTGAGACATTTCTTCTGACGGTTTCCTTTAGTACTTAGTACTTTGTACATTGTTTCCTTTAGCTCTTTGAATGAATGTTAAAAAGTTGATTTTCCACTAAGCCCAATTGATCTGGGCTTCCTCAATGACAGTTTCTTTCAATTGATAATTTCCCTGTATATAGGCCATACTTTCTTTTTTCTTTGCATGCCTCAATTTTTTTTTTTTTTTTAAAACTAGACATTTTGAATATTATAATGTAGCAACCCTGGAATTTAGACTCTCCTCTTTTACAGGGTTTGTTGTTCCTGCTTATTGTAGTAGTTGCTATTTGTTTAGTAACCCTTCTGAATTATGTTTTTGGAGACTATTTTTTTATTGTGCATTGCCACTAAAGTTCCTGTTTTGTTAGCTCAGTGGTCAGGTAGAAATTGGACAGTGATTTTCTAAAGTGCTTGTAATAACAAACAAACAAACAGCAGAATCGCCCAATCTTTGCAGAAGGGCTACGTGTGTTTGTTGAGGGCATCCCTGTAGCCCACAGGCAGGCAGTTAGCAGCTCTGCCTCAGCCCTTGCTTCCCGCTTGTGCCGAGTGTGGCAGTTAACTGAGGTGACAGCATAGAGCCTGCTCTGTTCTTTCTTGAGCATGTCACCTACCCCTGGGCACACAAATGGTCTTCTAGATTCACAGGCATCTGTCAGAGCTTTTTAAAATCCCAAAGAGTCTCATTCCCCAGACTTTCTACTCACTCTTTTTAGTTAGCCTATTGCTTGCTCCTACTGTTGCCCAGGCCATTAAATGTTTTCAGCAATTGTCCTTCAAGGTAGCTTCCTCATCTCTAGTTGAGATCCACCTTAGACAAGATGAAATCAAGCTCTTTGAGGTCCTCCAGGGAGCCTCTAGAGAGGTTAAAACAAACAACCTGAAAAATAAGGCCCATTCTGCCCCCTCTAAGACTGGTACTTGTACTGAGAATGCAGGATGTTCAAGGCCACCACTGAAATGGGAGTAGTTGATGGGACAAGATTAAATTGTAATGCAACAAAGTTCTTTTTCACAAATTTAGCTGTTTTCTCTTAATGCAATGTTCTTTGGCTGTTGTAAGCCTTCACTTGGTTTTGGGGATTTTAAAAAGTTAATTCTGAAATGTTTTTGCTCTTCATTGCTTTTATGGAGGGACAGACTTTTGGAGTCCTCTATGTGAATATTTTCTTCTTGAGTATATCTATAACTTTTAAAATATCTTGCCTTTGTATAAAATTATTCATTTTGTTTTTTCTTTAAATTTAGGATTTCTTTGATAAGAAATGGTGACAAACTTCCATCTCAGGATCACTTGATTGTTCAAGAATATATTGAAAAGCCTTTCCTCATGGAAGGTTATAAGTTTGATTTACGGATTTATATTCTGGTAACATCATGTGATCCATTAAAAATATTTCTCTACCATGACGGACTTGTGCGGATGGGAACGGAGAAGTACATTCCACCTAATGAGTCCAATTTGGTAAGTCACATCCAGAGAATTTATGTTTTCATTCATTTGTTCATTATGTACTTTTGGAACACTCGTTATGCATAAAGATTGTGTGAATCAAAATTCTTCCTCTGAGGTTTTTATGGTCTAGAAGAATCACATGCATGAATAAGACTGCTTCTCATTTACAGGTACGGTTGTGAAAATTAAAAATATAAAAAGGTGTCTGCTCTAAGCTGGTTGATTAGGAAAACGTACCCTCTCTAGATGTGGGCACAAGGCTGGATTTCAGAGCATATATCTGTATGCAGTGGTATTGTATAGACATGACTACACTATAAATAATAATAATAATAATAATAATAGTAATAATAATAATAATCGTATCTTGTAATTGAGAAGTACTATAAAGTGTTAGGAAGCTGAGTGTTGGGACAACCTGTGTTTAGCTCCTCATGGAGCAGGTGGTATTTGAGCATGTGAACACGTAGAGGCATGTGAAACAGAAAAAGCAAAAATTATCAGAAAGCGAGTTACTTATTTCTGCTGGAAATGAAAGAGAATTATGGCTGTACATTTACATTGACCAAATGAGAAATTAAAACATAAAGTAGCCATTTCAGTGTGCATTTTAAAATCTATTAAACGGAGCTTTTTGTAGATATTTTTTCATTCAAGTTTCCTTTGTGCTGCTGTAGCTATTCATGGAAGTTATAATTATAATTTAAGAGGCAATCATAACCGCAATGTATAGTTAATGAAAGTTAGATTATAATTTGTTATGCACACTTGACATTTAGTTACATTCAACCCTATTTTTGAATACACTAGTTATAGTAAAAATTATAATTAATTATTGTTTCCCAGTTTTTCTAAGACATGGTTTTGTCCCCCCTCCCCCAATATTATACACATAATGAACTCTGTTAAGAGTGGTCATATTTTCTTTCTTTCTTTCTTTCTTTTTTTTTTTTTTTGAGACAGAGCCTCAAGCTGTCCCCCAGGGTAGAGTGCTGTGACATCACAGCTCACAGCAACTTCCAACTCCTGGGCTCAAGAGAGTCTCCTGCCTTAGCCTCCCAAGTAGCTGGGACTACAGGTGCCCACCACAATGCCTGGCTATTTTTTGGTTGCAGCCATCGTTGTTGTTTGGCAGGCCCGGGCTGGATTTGAACCTCTACCTTAGGTGTATGTGGCTGGTGCCTTAGCCACTTGAGCCACATATTTTCAAAATTAAATAATAGCTGATCATAAATGTTTCTGTGTTTAATAAACTAAGAAATGTTGTAAACCTGCAAGGGAACTGTCAAACTTTTCGTAGGAGAGGAAGTTAAGAGAAAGACCTTTATGATCTCATTAAAGGCCATAGGCATAGACACAGCCAATCACCAAGTCACGTTTGAACTCTACTATGTTCTAGGCCTTGTGCTGGTTTTGGAAAAACAGTGACCAAGACAGATACAGTGCTTGACCTCACAGCAGCAAGTCTAGTGGGGAGGCAGAAAATAATATAAGCCATTATAATGCTTGAGGCTAAGTGCCACAGCCTGAGAGACAGAGTGTGATGGCAGCGCACAGCAGGGGCACCAATCCCAGTGAGGGTAAATGGAGATCTGAATAATGTGCAGTTAACCAGGGCGGGGGTGGGAGCAGGGTGCAGGTCCCGGCAAAGAAAGGCTCAGAGGTAAGAGAGAAGAGGGTATGTCTGGAGGAGGCAGAGAAGTTCAGTTTGGCTAAAGAACAGACTAAGAAAGGGGCTGTTCAGAGATGAGGATGGAGAGTCTTAGAATTCAGATCTTCAAAGGCTTTGTGGGCCTTGTCTAGGATTTGGGAATTTAATTTAGGATGAAAGGAAACATTGAAAAGTATTAAATGAAGGAAAGAAAGGAATGAGACTTCTAAAATGTGCAACTGGTCTACAGTGTGGGACTGTGACACAGGGGTAGAGATGGATGGGAAAGGTGAGAGTCAGGGAGACAGAGGCTGGATTCTAGTCTGACCACGCGTGAAAGTAAAAAGGATTTCAACTGAAATAACAGTAGTGGGGCTGGACTCAGAGTAAGAGCATCAATTTGAGATATATTGATACAATATGGTTATACAGGTCAGATTAGTGGAATGAGGGAAGAGGAGAAGGAAATCAAGAATAAAACTCAGATTTTGGCCTTGGCAGTGGGGTGGGTGGGGTGACACTCACCATGATAAGGGGATACAGGAGCCATGAATGGTTTTGTGGGAAGTTGATGTGTTTAAATGCCAGCGGAGTCTTCCAGTGGACCTATTCTATCTGCATCTGGGCACACAGTACAGATTTGAAGTTCAGAAGAGAGATCTGAGCTACGGGCATGATTTGGGACTTGGTAGTTTATAGATTATAATTTAAATAATTGGAGTAGGTAAGAATAAATGATGGAAGGTAGTGATGATCTTTTGATAGTATTGGAAAGGGTAACACCTGGAATTTCTTTTAGGTGACAAAGTACTTATTCTAATACCCTACGTTATATAGTTTGCTCAAGCCCACTTCATTGGAAATCATGAGGAAAGATCAGGAGAAAGCAGAGGTGGCCACTGGGCTGACTGTGCTACACGCGCTTGATCACAGAGGCTCCTGGCTTGGTTTTCACACACATGAAAGATGTTCCCCTACGTAAATATCAACATCCCTCACATATATGTAAAACTACGTGATTAAACTCACAGACTGAGCCTTCACCGTATAAAGTGAAGTAAAAAAATTTATACGAAGTAAGACCACCATGACGTAAAAGATAAGTTTAAGAAGAAAAGACTAGAAAAAATGAAACCCAAAATGGTCTCATTATCTGTTTTCAATGGCAGCCTGCTGCGTATTTTTTTCCTTTTTCCTCTTTCAAATTTTTAAAATAATGAGCATATATTTTGGGATGAGCTGTGTATTTCTATAATTGAATTGAATGTTCATAATTACACGTAAAGAGATTATATGACCGAATTTCAAACATTGAAATATATAACAAATGTTCACTTTTCGTTACCTAGTTGGCCTAGTTATGGGCCAATCCTTAAAAACCTTCATAGATCCCAAATTATTATATCAATATGCTGAAAATTATTATTGTATGCTGAAAAACAGGGTGTGGTCTGGTTATATCACTGTCCCCCCTGCTGGCTGATACAGGGCTCACAGCTGTCTTTACTTGTGTTTATGGCAAATGACTACCTGGCAGTGATCTTTGTCAGGGTAGGTGTGAGATTGTGAAATGTCCAATGACATTTACAAAGATAACAGTTTAAGAAAGGCGCAAAATTCCATTACATATTTATTTACTAGAATAGCTAGTGTTTTTTATTATTGTTGTTATTGATTTTGAGCTATTCCTGTCAATTAGGGAGTGCCTCAAAAATTTTCTCATGCAGCTTTTTTAAAGGGAAAGATTTATATTTTGGGAAATAGGGAATATTATAGTTTGATTAATTTCCTTTGTCTTTAGATTAGGCACTTAAAATTTGAGAAGCCTCAACTTTATGCCCTTTAAGTATCATTTAATTTAAAGCTTTTTCCTTTTCAGAAGGATAGAGACTGTGTCTGTTTTGTTGACCTTTGTAGCCACAGTGCTCAGCACAAATTCCTGCAGACGGTAGATGCTTCTTAATTATTGCTGAATGAGTGCAAAAAAATCCTTAATTCGACGGAGGCACTTGGGTTAATAACTCGAATCATCATTTCTGCCTACTTGCTTCAAAGATTTCAATACTGTAGACATAAGAAACTGCAGTGAAAATAAAATATGACGTGACTGTGGTCAGTTAGTAACAAATGAAGATAATACCCATGTGTACTAAGTATTTATTCACGTGATGAAGTGGTGCTGTCGCGGGTCTAGGACCACGAGGTAGTTATAGGAATTAAACAGACTTGATGAATGTTTACACTGACTTGATGAGTGTCATTAGAGGCATAGTAATTGAAAATATGAGAAGTTTTGAACTTTGGACTTTTTTCCAAGTTTATTTGAGGAAAATAGTATCAAGGAACATAGGAGCCCCAGCATGGGGCCCTGGGCAGTGGTGTTAGTCATCTGGAGGGGGCGCTGTGCTGAGTGGAGCAGCCTGTCTGCTGGCTCTGAGAGCGCTGCGTCTTGTCAAGAAGTTGTACAGCGGCCCACTGATCAGTACGGGAGTGCAGATGCTCAGGTGTCCTGCTTCTTTGTTTATTTTACACACTTGAGACTTCGTTATTTATTCAGTCATCTACACATAGATCATGAATACATTTGTGCATACGTGGGGTACAATGTGTTGATTTTTTTTATACAATTTGATGCGCTTACATCAAACTAACTAATAGAGCTTTCTCCTCATTTACTGGATTATTGTGTTAAGACGTTTATGTTCTACACTTGACAGATTTGACTTGTACCTTTGCAATATGCTCCATGGGTGTGGTCCCGCCGATTACCCTCCCTGTATCAAACCTCTCCCTTCCCTTATTTTTCTTTGAAAAGACATAGAATGATCTCTCAGAAAATTTCTTTCCCCCCCAAAATTTGGGTGGAAACTATGAGAGCCTGAACCATTAAGAACAAACTAACAAAACCAAACGCAGAGCACTTTTCTTGCTTAGCAAGACGTGGTTTTACTTTTTGATTTAATTTACTTTCCATATTCTTGTCAATTTGATCCTTTTTATGGTAGATATCGTTTGAATAATGTATAAAGCAACTCTGTAGACGATTGCATTCTCAAGTCTTTGAAGGAAATGTGTCACTCCATTTAATTTGAATATTATCTAAATAACCGTGAGATTGTCAATCTGTATAGTGTAAAATTTAAAATTGTCTTTAGTCTTTGATGGCTGTCTTATCTGTGACAGCTTGCAGTTGTAGACTCTCACATGTGGTAATGGCTTTGGTTCTTACTTGTTACAGACACAGTTATACATGCATCTGACGAACTACTCTGTCAACAAGCATAATGAGCATTTTGAACGGGATGAAACTGAAAACAAAGGCAGCAAACGTTCCATCAAATGGTTCACAGAATTCCTACAAGCCAACCAGCATGATGTTGCTAAGTTTTGGAGTGACATTTCAGTAAGACTATACCATTCCATAATTATCCCTGTCTCTTCTTAGCATTCATTTACGGTACCATCAAGCATTTTAAAATAAAGAACAGATTCCTTTAAATTGGGCAGATAAAGAGTATTTTCATGAAGGAAGTAGAACTTAGGATGGACGGGGACAAGTAGGATTCTCACTACTTAGGACGGGAGAAAGGGAATTTTAGATGGAGAAAAAGCATAAGAAAAGGTAGAATGGTCTGAGAATCGTGATGTGGGCTGTCCCAAATAGGAGCTTAGTGAGGACTTGTGGTTCCTGAAAAGAGTATATGGAGCCCCAGTTAGGCCCCAGAAACCAAAGGCTTAACTTGGGAGGCAGGGGGGACGCTTGTCATGTATGGTGGTCAGATGTCCTCCAATTTGTTAACCCTCTGGGTATCTTCCTGATAGACTAATAACACCTGATACGAAATTTGATTGCAACAATAGTGTTTATGTATTTATTTGTTTCTTTCCTAAAGACAAATTTTGTGGAAATTCCCACATTATCTATAGTGATAATGAGAGGACCATCTAAATGGTGAAATTCACTAATCTGTATGGTAGTTCATTGATGGAAGATCACACCTCATGATGCCTGGATGAATGAATGAATGAATGAATAGATCAGTGGGTTGAAGAAGGTTTTATACACCCTCTGGCATCTTTTTGTTTCTTGGCCAAAGTTTTAACTTCCATGTGGGTTTGGTTCTTTGGGGAAGTCTTGGTATGAAGGCAGAACCTGCTGGGTGACCTTGGGGATGTGTAAAGACAATCAGTCAGACAGAAAAATGAGCACCATTGCCTTCCCATACAGGAGTTTTAAGTGGTACTTTCCGAAACAACCGAATTAAGAGAAGGTTTGCAAGCAAGACTCCTTCTAGCGAGAGGTTATGGAAATTAGCTTTTCTGTTAGAGCCTTGAAGTATTATTTTTATGATATGACCCAAACACGGCCAGTGGGGTTCTGTTAAGCTCCAATGCATTTCATAGTCTCGTCTATAAATGAGCAAATTTTCCATCATTCTTGGCTGTGACCATTCAAATGTACATTGACAATCTCTAAATAACCAGCTAAATAATAATCAACTTTTAACTTTTTCAAGTACTTTTCATTATCTTGTCAAATTTTCTGCATTTAGGTAATTATTTGAAAGTTTGCTGTCTTTATTAAGAACCAGCGTACTTTATAGAGAGCACTGTTTAAGGCGAATCAGTGGGGTAATATAAAAAGAATGACAAGAAGAGTTGGAGGAGGCAATCATGCAGTAAATTTTCATTGTTTATCTTAGTTTATGAACTCCATGGTTAACTTAAGACTTTTTTTCCAATGACCTCTTTCTGGGGGCTAATTTCTCTCAAAAGCAGTCGTCAGGATATGAAAACTAAGCTTCAACACCTTTGTGAAGAACAGAGCTGTGCGCTTTCATGCTGGCCAGTAATGAGTAAGAATTCAAGGCAAAGTCAGGCCACGGAGATTAAAAATAAGTGTAATCACTCCAAAACCCTCCCTACTGAATGCTTTTTATCTACTGAAATTAAAAAAAATCTACAAATCATATTTCAAAGTGACCCTGTGTTGGACATTCTCAGAAGCAATAGTGGAACTTCATGTGTGTGTGGTTACAGCGCTCCTGATTATCACGTCTACTTGCAGTCTTGACTGGACAGTTTAAACGTGTGTTGTTTTCCAGGTAGAAAAAAATAGGCAGATCATTCTGGGTCATTTAGCATTCACTTCACCCCATCAGCCTGTCTTGTTTCACACAGATACTCACTAGCCAAAGTTTAACTTTCTTCTACTTCCAAGTGGTTTCAGTAATATTTCCAAAGATTATATGAAATAACCTCTACCTTTTATCTTATGTGCTAGGGTGTTGTCAGGAATTTGAGATCTGGAACTAAAGTTTCTGAGAACAACCTCTCACGGTATCTCTGACACTGATCCCCAAATATGAACTGGGATGTGGTTCTGGGGAAAGATGATGTTAACTTCCGTCTCCCCCATTTTCCCCCATCTAGTAAATGTTGTTCCACCAGACAGTGGGATATTTGCGTCTGACCTGGGGGATGGGATTCTGGAGGAACGATGGAGTAACAGTGACCTGAGGCTAATAATATTCAGGAGCTGATACTAACTGTCGGTGTGCGCTGATCTGGGCACTGTGCTAAGCGTGTTACCCAGAATCTCATTTTGTTTTTACATCTACCTTTTTTGCAGTTTATATTTAGGAAAAAAATGAAACTCACGAAGTGCAGGCAGTGTGACAGGTTCCCCAGCTCCAGTGGCACAGTCAAGAATAAACCCTGGAAGTCTGACTTGAGAGCCAAGTTCTTCACTGCCCTTCTGTATGGCCTGTACCTGCAGAGAAGAGTTAAAATGACAACCCTTTCCTGTAAAAACCAGTGAGATGGCTTTTCCATAATGTGTAGCTTTTTCTCAAGCTTAATTAAAACTACTTCCGTTATTAGCACGTATAGCTCAGCCTAGCACTGGTAAGGGCTTCCTCACGGAAGATGTCGACAGCAGCTTCTGTCACTGGCCCAGTGAGCCACAGAATCATCACTTGCAGAGAAACTCGGCTCTGAACACATTTTCTCTTCCTCCTCTTCCAGCCTCTGTCGAGGGTTCCATTCTGTTGTTTGTGAAATAATTTACTGTCCTTGGACTTCACCTTTCTTGCCTCTTTCCTCCCCTTCTGTGTGGGGCTAGTGCAGGCTCCTACCCTTACTTAATTAACAAGGAGAAGTCGTGGTTACCAGCTTTTTTTTCTTTTTCTTTTTTTTTTTTTTTTTGAGACAGAGCCTCAAGCTGTCCCCCCCTGGGTAGAGTGCTGTGGCATCACAGCTCACAGCAGCCTCCAACTCCTGGGCTCAAGCGAGTCTCCTGCTTCCACCTCCTAAGTAGCTGGGACCACAGGCACCCACCACAACGCCCGGCTATTTTTTGGTTGCAGCCATCATTGTTGTTTGGCGACCCAGGCTGGATCTGAACCTGCCACCTTAGGTGTATGTGGCTGGCGCCTTAGCCGCTTGAGCCACAGGCACCGAGCCACCAACTTTTATTTCACTTATGTGTTTCCAAATGTTTTTGAATGCCTCTAAAATGTCAGGCACTATTGTAGGCAGTGGTAATGGGATTGTAAATAAGAGAGGCAAGGACCCTGCTCTAATAAAAAAAGGAAAATCTCAGCTGGTTATAGCCACAGTCAGTGTTAACTCAGGGCTGGGGAAGCCTCTCTGAATGTCATAGAGCCAGACATGGCAGTAGGGGGCAAAGAGTGTTCCAGAAAGAACAGCTGGTGCAGAGGTCCTAAGGTGGGAGGAAGTGCCACTTTCTTGAGGAAGCCAACGTGAGTGAGTGATACTTGAGAGTAGTGGGCAGAGGGGAGTGAGGATGGAAGCCAGAGCAGGGCAGGGTGGGAAGGCATGGAGTGTTCTAAGCCTGGCCAGGGTGCCGGTTTGCAGGCTTGACTTGAATTTGCACTTGTGTCCTTGACATTCAAAGGAGTAAGGCATTACCCCTCTTTGTCACCATCTTTGTAGGAACTGGTGGTAAAGACCCTGATCGTGGCGGAACCTCATGTCTTACACGCATATCGAATGTGCAGGCCGGGGCAACCTCCAGGCAGTGAAAGTGTCTGCTTTGAAGTCCTGGGATTTGATATTCTGTTGGACAGAAAACTAAAGCCATGGCTTCTGGAGGTAAGGCATTCTTTAAGGAGAAAGAGATTGTATCACTGTTCTACTGTGTGAAAAGAAATGGTTTTTAAATGTGTACCCGGGACAGTTTTCCCATTCACTGAGCAGAATGAGGCCTGGATGGCGTATGTGGGAAGTAGAGAATGAAAATTCAGCAAAAAGAACAGTTCTCAGAATGAATCAATATGTGAAAATATTACTTTTCCCAAATTAGCATGGAGTGAAGTTCTAGGCCGGGAATTGTGACGTCCGTGTGGAGCTGCTTTTATTGATCTGTCATTTGCCTGCCCTACTATTTCCTCAGCCCTGTGGCTTCCACCACTTCCTGAGTTCTGGAGCTCGTCCGGCCTCTGTGTGGGTCTCCGGGCCTCAGGGTCCTGCCTTCAGCCTATCTGCCCTTCATGTTCGGGCTCCCGTTGGTTCATTAATCAGTGTTGAGTGTGCAGCATCCAGCACCCCACATGACACGAGTTCTCCGTCTGGGGCTCCCCGTGTCCGGGTTGCCAACTGTATGCCTTCCGACTTGCTACCAGTCACTGGTGGGCTGAGCACTGTCATCACTTCTATTTATATAAAAGATGACGTAACAAATACAAAATGATATATGGGCAGTCCCAGCTTATGAATGAGATGGATTCTATAGGTTTGTTCGTAAGTTGAATTTGCATGTAAGTTGGAACAGGCACACTTACCTATTACCTGTAATAGCTGCCACTCGTAAACGTGCGTTGTACACCAGTCGGATGTTTGTAACTCAGGGACTGCCTGTAAAGGAGGAAATCATTATCATCTGTTTGAGATTTTTGTATCTTTCCTGTCAAATTTATATCTCTAGTCATATTTATACCTGTTTTACACAGAAGAAACCTCACAAGTCACGTGGGCAGCTGGACCCTGTCCAGCAAGTCCCTTTAAGCTCTCTGTTCTGTGATCATGGAACTTTCTTCTGGTCACTGGAATACTGTGTGTTGGAAACTTTATCAGAATAATACGACATATCTCAACAGTGTTTACTGGACTAGTTACATTTAAGGAATATATTGCCATAAGGGTGCAATCAACAGCTCCTTTTCATTTTAAATTGAAGTGAAATTTAGAAGTCGGAAGTTGCATCTCTACTATCAAGGTTTGCATAAATAAATTGAACGAGCAATTTTAAGATAAAAATATTCAAAATATATTTTTTAGAGCAGAACATCCTTACAATCTGAGGGCCAAAGATTTTTTTTTGTGTGTGTGTGTGTGTTCGTTCATCTAACTTTGAGTAAATAATGTATATTCTGCCCCCAGGCAAGTGTAGTTCTCTCTTTGGGGCGTCCATATCTTGCGTAGGTCCTAGAGATGAGATAAATGGGAGTTGCCTTGCCTCCCCGTTGCTTCCTGTGTTCCTCTCAGATGAAAACACTTGACTGTGCACTATGGATTCTTCCTCTTCCTGAAGCTGAAATTTTCTTCCTCAGATTTGCTGCTTTTTCTGCAGGAATCTTTTCTTGTTCTTAGCTGTGTTTTCTGCTATGTCCCGTTACCTGTCTTTCATCATGGATGGGGTGGGGCAAAAATAAAGGCATGTGCATTGGAGGGTAACGGGGAGGAGTGACTTTACTGATATCCTGCTTACCTTTGTGTTAAATATTTGCTTTCTTGGAGCTCTCCATTACCTTGCTAAATCAGATTGACCGAAGGGTTGAATTCTGATTTTTTTTTTAAAGGTTCAAAATGCCATTGTTTGCATGAGTGTTTCTTCATTCTTTATTCTTTCCCTTGTCATTTCCAGATCTGTCAGAACTATTAAAAATCCACAGTGGGCAACAGCTGTGGATAACGAACGTTTATTACATTAAAACAGTTCAAAGAACCTGACTTAGATCTTGCTTTGTGTCTCTGAGCTAAAATTGTGGTGGTGCCAATACACGCTGTTCAAAACCTTTTGGCGCCATCAAGTGGAATAAAGTAGAAGGTACTCCAGAGAATCTGATTAAGTTAACTACAGTAATTTGGGGTAGTGATGGCTAGTAGCAAAATTACAGACATTTTCAATCGTAGGAAACATTTTTAGGGAAAAACACAGAACTTGGATGAATTATGGATATACTACCAGTATAATAGTTCAAGGACACTCATTAAACAAGGATCTACTAAGTTACAGGTATCACGCTGGGTGATGCAGAAACAAGAAGGGTGAGACAGAACACTTGTCCTGGACTAGTGGGTATTCAGATATGTGATTTATGGTAATAATGATAAATATTAGTGGAAAAACAGGAAGTAGCACAAACCATGGCATGATTAATCTCTCTGTGTACATTTGTGTATATGAGAGTTAAAAATGATCTTTGTGGAGAGAACAGCTGAGCAGACGTTTTAGGGCCATAGAAGGTGAGGAGGGGTGGAGGGAAGGCAGAGATATGGGGGAGGCCACGGGGCAGAGAAACAGCTCTTATTTAGGAGCACATGATCAAGAATGTTCTGGATACTTTGATATGTGCACAAAATGCTTATGTGTGTTTTGATAAAACTATTGTTTTGATCAGTTGATAAAAATATTCACTAATTAAATTATTTTCTAGTAATTTTCACTTTTGCATGCAGTACAAACTGCTGAGTTTTAAGACTCTCACATCTGCTGGGCTCAGTCTGTTTTAGAATCAGTAGGAAAAGAGAGTCAAAGAAACCACCAGCGTCGTGGGGGCAACATTTGGCTGGGTAGACCTGATCTAATTTTTAGTTTCCTCTCTGCACCGTTGTGGTGCTTTTACTTTTTCCTTTACCTTCGTTATTATTTTTTTTTTTTTATAAAGCAAGACCAACCTTCAATGATAACCTAAACTGAACCAAAGATTTTCTGCCTTTCTCCACACTCCTTTATCTTGTGTAGGTACATTTCACCATAGATCAAATTCTTTTATAGTAGATGAAGAATTTGAAGTAGGTAAGAAGGAGAGATGGGAGGTTGTTTTGTACTAAGTACTAGTACCATCCTGGGGGAGGGCTCTGTGGGATATGCCTGGCAGAATTCCAGACCACAATTTGGAATGGAACCCTAAGGCATTCTCTAAAGATAGACTACATTCCGATGACCCGCTTAATCATCAGTTCCTAAGTGTCTGGCTTATTAGAAATCTTGTCGCATCTACTAGCAAAACTATCACAAATTCCAGAGATTTGAATCAGTATGGTCACGTGTTTTTCATATTACTTTACGCTTTCTCTGCACTCGTAAGGGGAAATGCTTAGCGCTTTGAAGAAAACTCTCTTTCTCAAATTGATCTAGAATAAATGCATTTTCTTGCAATTTTCAAGCTATTTCTCCTTCTCCTTGAGATTGCATTCGAAAGACAGGAATATGTGCATCACCTTTTAAATCAGAAATAACAAACCAAAATGCAACCAATGACATGACGTATCCCTATGGGAGGAGGGACCAGGTGCCCATTGGAATGGTGGCATGATGGAAGAGTTTCATGGAAGTTGGTTCAGAGAAAGACTTGGATTATAAAATTAAAGTATGGTTAGCGTAGACGTGCATTATATATGTACGCATAGAAAATACCTGGAATACTGTCTCACAAATGGTTAGCAATGCACTGGAGTAGTGGGATTATAGGTAATCTTTTATTGTTTGTTTTGCTTCTTTTTACTGATTTCTGTGCAGTAAGTTTGTGACACAGTTCTAATTAGTGACGTATTCCTGGATGGTTTCTAGAGTCTAACATGTTATTTCCTCATGTGTTAGTTGTAGAATGTGTGCTATTACTTTCTTTATCTCTTGTGGTGAGGACTAGGACTAGAACTAGTAGCTAGGACTAATAGCACATGTGTTTTTGGAGATAACCTTCAGGGTTATTGGCTAGTCAAGAAGCTAAGTTATAGTTTTTATCTCATCCATGTTCTAACCAACTGATTTAATGAAGTAATTATCTTAAACATCTGCTACATTTTAGTAAGAACAACACAACCCATCAACAACAAGACAAAAACAAAAACCCCAGCTCTTGGACTGGTAGAATATTTTATAATGGATTTCAGAGTATACGTATAATTATTTCTTTTCATCATAATGAATTCCTGGAAATGGTGTTGGAAAGTAGGATAGTCACGAATGGCTCATTATTCCCACTAGTCCTTGCACGGTTAGAAAAGGTCATAGAGGTTAGTCTTCAGCTACCCTTAGTGGTGTCTTCTGAGCAATACAGACCGTTCCTTTTGAAATGAAAATTGATGAGTTATTGTTTGAGCCAGGTAGAAAAAACAAACTTCATTTTTTTAGGCAGCCATAGATGTACTCATCAGAAAGATCTGAAACAGTCAACAGAGGACACTGATAATATCTATGTTTTAAATATACACATATAATTAATCATTACTATATTGGTTACATGATTATTACTGACCTTTTTTGTCCAGATGAGTCACTCTTAACCTCCTTAAACTTAAAACCTAGTGTGCATGGGGTGATGAGTTGGGGAGAGTAGAGAAGAGCGAGGACAGAAGACTCTGAACCAAGTCCACGGCAGGAAGGATGCGAGGCCAACAGCCAGCTCCTGTCATTCCCTGACCTAGGGGCCTGGGGAACCGAGGTGGGCAGTGGTAACTGGGCCATCCACCATGCAAAGCTTTGAGATTCCTTGTGAAGGCCTGTTGGTTGACGATCTCACATTAGATTAACAAATGCTGAGTATTTGTTGACCTTCCAACATGTGGCTGCTCACATCACTTTCTTTGTAAATTTCAGATTAATCGAGCCCCAAGCTTTGGAACTGATCAGAAAATAGACTATGACGTCAAAAGGGGAGTTCTGCTCAATGCGCTGAAGCTGCTGAACATCAGGTACAGTGTCTAACCCGCAGTGTGGAATTTTTCCCTCCGTATTTAGTATAGATGAATTGTTTGTACATGAAATTGGCTTGTAATCTTTTGTATTTTCACGTTCTTCATTTTTAATTTCTTGATTCTGTCCTTTAAACCCTGTTGTTTTTTTTAAAATACCTTTTCCCCTCCTCCCGCACACTGCTTTTCCTGCTTCCCAGATAATACTTTGTACCTGCTGTAAATAGGGTTAAATGACAGTGTTGGTATAAGAATTATTTAGTCAGAAAAGTCATTCAGGAAAATAAACAGTTTCAATTAATTTCCTACCCTTCTGTCCAGGGGTCTGTCTTTCCACTATATCCTGCTGCTTGCATAAAAAAAAAAGAGACACAGTTATTGAGGGAGGGTAACTTTCTGTTCAAAGTATAGACACAAGGCAAGTAAAATTTGAGAAAAGACATGGTCGGTGTGGGTGCAGGGCTGGTTGCAGTGTGCATGACCAAAGATTTCCAATATCCGAAATGATATTGTGTGGGAAAAGCTTTTGCCTCATTATAAGAGAAAGTCATTAGTCCTTTAACTGAACCACTTTGTGAAATAGTAAATTCTCTGTCGTCAGTGCTCAAAAGAGCTGAGCATGTTGGATTAAGGGAATACAGGTCATTTAAGCTCAGAGATTCTGTGATTTCAATTTACTCTATTTGCCCTTTAAGCACTCTGGGAAAGTTATGGGATGCTTCCAAGTACTTTTTAAATTTAAGAAGTTTCCAAGCATTTAGCAGGTGCCTAGTTAAGAAGTAGCTTTATGTGGGTAGCACAATTTTAAAAAGAGACAGGCGTATAAACCTGTTCAGAAACTTTCATATGGCTTCTTTGCCTGATGAAAGATTGGCATATGTAAATTCTACTTATATTTCAATTATCCTAAAAGAAATGAGTAGAAAGAGATATAGAATGCGGATTTTTTTGTTTACCTTATAGAAGTGCATTAGGTAGTTTAGATTATTTAAGCAACATGTCTATTTGTGTATACAAGTTTACTATTATTGTTTAATGTAAGCCTGTGCCTGGTTTTGTTCTGTTTTGGTTTGGGTTTTAGCGTGACTTTTCGCTTCGCCAGTGATGGTACCAATTCAGAACATGGTGTTTTTGGTCTTTTAAAACATGAGTTAGGCAGAGTTCAGCCATCAGAAATTTCTATACCTAAAGCTAAAGGAAAGTTGGAATCCGTCCTTCTTAGGGCTGTTCCACAGAGCATTTAGCAGGTATCTTAAAATTTAGAACGTGTGCTAATGAGATTTATGCTGGAGCCATGCCTTTCCTCTCCAGCTGGATGGAGAGTTCCAGAAGAAGCCCCTGTGTTATTAGACTGGATTTCAGCTGGACCTGTGATGGACACGTCTTGGGAACATAAGCAGGAACTAGCAACACTCGGACAATCCTTGCCTTTTTATTAAATACATAACAGGATTAATTTTCACATGGACTTTTAATTTTAAGAAGAACCAATTATTCTGTGATTCCAGAAACCCCCTATTTGTGTTAATTTTAATCAGACTGTTGTAATGATATTTTTTTCGTTAAGTGATCTTTCTGCTCAAGAGACTGAGTAAGTTTCTGTTCCCAACACTCAGCCCAGGCTTCTTTCATAATGTCTATAAATAACCTAACCTGAGAGTGTCCATCTTCCTGCCGCTTTCTCTCTGACCCAGCTGCTTTGGTTGGGGTGATTACCTCCTTGTTTTTCCCACATAGCTTGCTCTTTCACTGAGATGACTTATTCTATTCCCTACCCTGAGTGTCTTTCTTTACCGCCTGTGACTCAAATCCCATCTTTTATTACGTACTATTCCTTTTGGTCCAAATTAATCTTTCCTTTCTCTGAGCTCTAGAAGGGCCCGTGGTCTTCATGGTACGTGGCTCACCACTGTGTTTTCTCCGTTATCTTCTGGGCTGTTTGTTCTATCTGGGAAGGGCTGATTCTTCTTTTCATTTTGATTTAAGCTCCTTGAAGTTGAAGAGTTTATATTTTTATATTCTTCACAATTCTTAGCACAGTGCTTTCTTTATAGTGTGGCTCCACGTATACCCCAAAGTTCATTTTGTAAATATGTGCTTTTAGTCTCCAGGAAATCGAGAAGAATGTTACAGATTACTCAGAATGTTCCGTCACTTCTGCTGTGAATACAGAGCCTCACGGTCTGGAGGGATCGGAATTGATCCGTTTGCACTTGGACGGCAGAATGCAATTTGGGTTCAAATTCAAGTACTTCTTTGAGACGTTAGGCTTGGGGTCTTTAGAGACAAGAGAGCATGAAAGGGGCTGTATGTAGAAAAAGTAATGGTTCTTTTTTCCCTGTAATAAAAGGAAAATCCAATTACATTGTGGTGGCATTCATGGGTTGATAAGAAGAATCTTTTTCTTCTGTAAGTATTCTATTACAATCATTAAAATAGAATCTAGAAAAGTCATTCACAGTCCCATGAGTCCCGGGGTCTGAGATACTTTTTAATTAGATTAGATTAAATTAAATTACCTTTCCCTTCTTTGGAGCTGATTCAGGAGCTACAGGCTTGCAACATTGCATGCTCCCCTGCCCTGAGCATCTGTCCTCGCTGCCCTTGTCTGACCCTGGTCTCAGGGTCACTGCTCACTTACCTTTGAGCATTTCTCTGTCTGTCTTCTCTTATCGTTTCTCTCACTTTCAGTTCTTCCTTGTCATTTTTTTATTGTGTTCTGGCCTCAGCCCTCTTTCCTTCTGCATCAATCTCATTTGCTTTTGTGGCATCATTTGCAAGTCTGCTCCTGGAGTCCCTAACCTACCCATGAGTGGAGCGAGGTGTAACGGGGGCCCTTCCTGGAATCCGATTCCTGCATTGGCAGCTCTCTGGGGACGGTGGGCGCTGGACACTTGAGGGCTGCTCAGTGTGCGATAGACACACAGTGAGTGAAGCAGCAAGGAAATCAGTGAGTGGATGGCAGTCCTGATGATACTTTAATTTCAGCGTGACTGAAGGGGAATTATTTTTTCCTTCAATCATGTTGCTGGGTTTCGCACGTTTTCTCTGCTAACGTTAGCAAATATCTCCCATCCGCAAAGTGTAAATCTAATAATTCCTATGTATTTTTCTGGACACTTTTAAAGGGCCCTTAATGTGTTTTCTAGCACTTTAGAGAAACAATCAGGAGCTACAAAAATAAATGAAATGTCCTCTCCTTAAGTAGTTAGTTACTGAAAGGGAAACACGCACGTGTATACTCACAGTACGATACAGCAATAGTCACACAAATCTAGTTTTCTCTCTTTCTTTGCTTTGATGGTCAGTGGCACAACCACTCACGTGAAGGTTCAACTTCTTTTTTTTATTACCAATCAGCTAAATCTTCTCAAACTTCTGAGTATCCGTTTCTAAGTTTCCTTTCCAAGTTGAACAACTTGTCTCTCCTGGACTATTTTAGGGGCTTCCTTCCTGCCTCCAGCACATCTGCACCCCACACCGCGGCTTCCACTCAGCAGCTCTGTGAATCACTCTCCAGTATTTACTGAGTGCCACTAACACTGCACTAGTTACTGGGAACACAGAACCTCCTGTGATTCCTGGGCTTCTGGCTTGGAATACTTGTTTGATAAGATGCTGTGGTATGAGAGAAAGATTATAGGAGCGGGAGAGAGGCTTAGCGGTGTGAGTGAGGGGGAAAGGTAGACAGAGAGATGCATGTGGAAATGTCTGCTTCTCATTCCTGTGTGGGTGGGGATATGTTCCTAACATGCTAATTGAAAAAGGGGTTCTCAGGGCTTCCGACTTTATAGTGGAGGTTGGGTGGTAATATATTTTTCCAACAAAAAACAAACAAAAAAAGAAGCAAAACTTGGACTTTACCTAACAAATGCAAATCATGTAACCTAATCATACGTATCCTTATGTTAATCTGAAGTTACGAAAAAGAAAGCAAACTCAAAAAAAAGAGGTGATTCAGTTTTAAACACTCTAATTTTAAGGTGCTTTGAGATAAATGGAAAATTTGCTATATGGGACCCCAGGAGATGGAGGTATCTATTTAACTGACAGGCGTGTTGCCGCTGAATCTGATGGATGAGACCACACACTGGGGCATCTTTTGAAAAGAGAGGCCAGGACAGAGCCCAGAGGGATGCCAGCATTTGAAGAGAGATTTTTAAACTCCCAATATGCCAAGCAGATTGTGTCCACACTGTTAGATAAAATTTAAACTCTTTTACATTACACACAAGGCAGTTTTTGATCTTTAGATTATACACAAGACTCTTTTAAATCTGGTCCTTGCATATTTCTCCAGCCTGATCCCTTCCTTTGTTTTTCTCTGCCTTGAATTGATTTTTCCAAGCGCCTTTATGTAGAGCTGTTTCACCTGTTCACGCCTCCATACTCACTCGCCTTTACCTGGTCATCCACCTTGGCCTCTTTGGTGAATGTCAACTCTTTTTTTTTTCCTAGAAGGGGTAAAAATACACTATCATAAGGTTTACTATTTTAACCATTTTTTTTAAAAAAGGTATCTCTTTTATTATTTTTTATTTTTTTGCAGGTTTTGGCCAGGGCTGGGTTTGAACCCACCACCTGTGGCATATGAGGCCAGCGTCCTCCTCCTTTGAGGCACAGGCACCACCCAACTATTTTAACCGTTTTTTGAGTTATTTAAAGGGCGGAGGCATTAAGCATATTCACATTGTTATGCAGCTATCACCACCATGGATCTCCAGAGCTCTTTCCATCCTTTAAAACTGAAATTCTATCCCCTTTAAACACTAACCCCATTTCCCTTTCCTCTAGTTCAGGGGTTCTCAATCTGTGGGTTTCGACCCCTTTGGGGGTTGAAAAGCCCTTTCACAGGGGTCGCCTCAATATGTCCTGCATATCAGATATTTACATGACGATTCATAACAGTAGCAAAATTACAGGTATGAAGGAGCAGTGAAAATAATTCTGTGGTTGGGGGTCGCCACGACATGAGGCGCTGTATGTCTGAAGGCGCAGCTGGGCGCTGGCTGTGCCGTGCCCGGTGTGTGTCTGGGCTGCCGGGTGTCGCTCAGCATCCTCCTCTGTGCGCGTCTCCTTTGCGGGGGACGAGCACAGGGACAGATGCTTTTTTCTTTCACAGAACACGCACGCACCTCGGTCCTCTGTTATTTTCCCTTCCTCTTTTTGCTTTTGTTTCCTTTTTTGGCTTCCTTACTTTCCCCCCTTGTTGATTGTTTGGTCTTTGTTTTATTCTTCTCATTTCTATTTCCTTTTTCTCTCCTCTTTTTCTGTTAAAATGACTGCTCTGTAGAAATGATCATTCTAGATAAAATGGACATAAAAAACCATGAAACAGCTGGGGGCCGTCTGAACCATGACATTCCTTTGCTCTGGGGCTACTCAGAGCCTAATTTGTATTAGTCGTTGAAGCGTCAGTGGAGTCACTAACATCGGAAATCTTGGTGGCATTCCTCTCATTGAGCAAGTCATCAGAGTGTATCCATTCTTACACCAAAATGGTCTTCTAAACTCACCTTTTCCCTCTAATCCCTCAAATGTTTCCCTGGTCCAGGCCTTCCTATTTTATATTTGCTAGTGAAATAGCATTTTATCTTCACTTCTTCCTTTATTTATTGTCCACTTCTAAGCCTCTGTACTCACCACCAGGGCATAATCCTGAACACATGCATAATCTTTAATAAATGAAAATATAATTAGGCCCACCTCTTTTTTTTAAATTCATGCCTCCTTTCATTGTTTAAAATTAAATGTGAGGCTCAATAGCATTGTGTTCAGGCCATGATAAGCTGCGTTTCTTGCGTTCACCTGTAGCTCTAGCTGTCCTGAATGACTTGAGGTTTTCTGGATGTGTTTATTTCCTTTTCTCCTCCCCTGACCTCCTGTTAAACTCCTGACACTCCAGCCTCAGTTTTGCCCACGAGACAGAATGGATCAGTTTTGTAGCGTTCCTGCCAGTTCCATTGTGAAGACGCTTTATACTTGAGACAGAAGGACACCGTTGTCCGGAGCCTTGGCCCACGGTCTCAAGCGATCTCCTGATGAATGGAGTAGGGTGGTTCGTAAGCCTAAGTGCTTCTTTTACCTCTCCCCTCTAGAAGCTGGCCGAGTAGCCTTCTTGTCCCTTTCCTTTAGTTTAGTCTCTTATCTGAGCCCTTCCAGGGTGCAGAGAGTAGAAGGCGTGCAGATGTAAGCTCAGGGATAAGGACCTATCATTCCCAGGGGTGCAGGCAGAATTGGTTTTGGTTCCTTTTGGGGGGGCCTGTGAGGAGTCCGCCCTGTTTCTGCTCTGTCATTCGGGGGTGGTACATAGAGTGCAAGTTGGGGAGGTTGGGGAGGAAAGCCTTCAGACTACTGCCTGCAGCAGCCTGGCCGGGAGCAGGGAGAAAGGCGTTCAGAGGAAAATCATCCCCCAACAGGACTTGTCCTTACAATGCAGAGAGTCAGAACTCAATTTTTATGTTTGGGCAAAAAATGAGAAGGACAACGCAGATGTCTTTGAATAGATGATGATGGGTAGGCTGGGATTTCAGAGATAAAAATGTATTCAGGAAGGGTCAGCGTAACTAGGAGTGTTGAAATATAAATGGAATCTGTTGACGAGGAAGCAAACCAACATTTCTTAACTGCCTATTAATGTTACCACAAGTTAATCTTGAAAAGAATTCTAGAAAGGAAATATTGTTACAAATTCAGCAGCTGGTTGGCTACAGTCTAATTACAGCTAGTTAGGGTGCTCAGCGGGGTGTGGAACTGGTACTCGCTGACTCTTTAAAACCTACACCGTTTCCATTTTTCTTATAATCTTTAGAACATCCATTTGCCGTAGGGAGACCCACGTTTGATGGGTGGTTCGGTGACAACCGTGTATGTGAATATGTAAATTCAGTAAACATTGATTTCTGCCTCCATCCCATCTCCTCTTCTGCAAACGCTCCTCACTGGAATCAGATCAGAACTTTCTTTAATTTTAGAATATGATCTTGTGTTTAATATTTTAGGACCAGTGATAAAAGGAGAAACCTGGCCAAACAAAAAGCTGAGGCTCAAAGGAGGCTTTATGGCCAAAATTCAGTCAAAAGGCCCTTACCAGGCTCCTCCGACTGGGAGCAGCAGAGGCACCAGCTGGAGAAACGGAAGGAAGAGTTGGTAGGAAACTTTTAACAACCCCCTGCCGCCCCCGGCCGAACTGTATGATTCCTGTGTCAGGTTTCATCTGGACAATCTCTTTATTTCTAGAAAGTGAGACTCGCTCAAGTGCGAAAGCAGATCTCGCGAGAAGAGCATGAAAATCGACATATGGGGAATTACAGGTAACTGTCCTGCCATTTTGTATAGATTTAAAAAGGGACATGCCAAAGCAATCATTCTTTGACTTTTTTTTCAACATTTAGGCTTATTTTAAGCACGGTTCTTTCTTTCAGAGAAAATGCCTTTTTCATAATATTTTTGAAGAAGAGGAGTCAGCAAGTAGGTGGGGCGGCTTGCGAGAGCCCTGGCAGGCCAGCTCTGGGTGGTCAGAGGAGGGCTTTTGAATCTGCTGGTACCCTGTTGAGGATTTAGTTGTCATGTGGTATTTTGGGGGAAGTCAGGACTCAGGTCTGCTAGTATCCTTCCTGCTAATTCGTAGTGCTTGCTGTCCTCTGTATTAAACTCAAAGGCTTCAGGAACTAGGGAAGCAGTGATGATGTCTGAGGGAGCTGAGCAGGAGACAGTGGAGAGGGGTGTGGACTGTGCTGAACGGAAACCCTGCCGCAGCATCACCCTGGGCGGGATCCAGACGGGACCTCTAAGCTCCTCATTTTCTGGGAAAGCTGCCCCTCCTCCCAAGTTTTGACTTGCCCCTGCAGGACTGAGGAACTGTCGGGGCAGCGTCTGCTGGACCTGTGGGAGGATGTTTGCCCCGGCCTTCACACTATCAGTAGCTGTGACACTCACATTTCTCCCACCTTACCTCCACCTGATTCTCCCACTGGAGAGAAAAATTCCATCAGCACAACAGAGAACGTCAGGACAAATGCCTGTCACTCTTGTGTATGTCATAACCACACTGAGTCAGGAACTTCCACAGTACCCCCTCATCACCCAGTGGGGTCCCCTTGGGTTCACCCTTTCTCCAATTTGTCCGATTGCCATTCTTCTCCGACCATTCCCCCCTACACCGAATCCTTATACTGTACCCTCCGGAACTGTTTCGTTTAATGATGATTCCCTAGATCTACTTGACTCGGTGTGAGTAGAATTTATGAATTTCTCATCGGTGTGTTAATCTTTATTTCTAGCACAGAGTAGAAAGCCAAGGATTATCTGTGCAGTTCATCTTAACAACTGAGCTGTGATAGCTTCTTTTAAACACCTTGGTTTGTCTAATTTTATTGTAGACGAATTTATCCTCCTGAAGATAAAACACTGCTTGAAAAGTATGAGAACTTGTTGGCTGTTGCCTTTCAGACCTTCCTTTCAGGAAGAGCAGCTTCCTTCCAGCGGGAGCTGAATAATCCTTTGAAAAAGATGAAGGTAAGAGAAAAAGCGGGTAGAAAAAAAGAATAAAACCAAACAGTATGTCTTTGAAAATGACCCACCTTGGTCCTACATATGAAGACATGTTGAGATGCATTCCCCACAGGCTCTTCATTTTATGGTCGGTAACGTGTCATAATGAACCAAGTGATTTGTAAATAAGAAGTGTGCCAGGCGAAATTATGGAGTAGAGATTTTTGATATATGTTGTCATATCACCATGCTGTAAAGACATGTCTTATTACATAGATGTGTACCTGCAATAAAGAAATCCGTTCATTAACTAGTGGTTTGTGACTTTCTGTTCTCATTATTTGGATTATAACTCACATGATACAGCATTTTGTTGTGGATAGTACGTAGACCTGGCATATGAGAGGAGGTAATTGAAACACACACATACACAGACACGTTCGAATCTGTTTACCTCAATACAAGGCCTATGCGTTTTCGACTGCAGCCTAAGAAACCACTTCATTTATTTGCTCATTTTTCTGCAATCTTGGGTGGGCACAGCTGAGCGATTTTTCTGCTGATCTTGCCTAAAGTGAATCACACAGTAGCGTTTATTTATTATGCTTATTATTGTGTGTGTATTATGCTCTATTATTATTATTTTTTATTTATTCATTAGCCCCAGAAAGCTCAGCTGTGTCTAGAAATTCAAGGTGGCTTCCCTTGCTCATCTGTGGTGGCAGATGAGTGGGACGTCTGGAAGTTGGCTGGGTGGCTCTTTCTCCCTTTGTGGTCTATCAGCAGGGCAGCTAGATCTATTAAGAGACTGGCCCAGAGTTTCAAAAGGGAACATTTCAAGAAGATCCTCTTTATCCTAGCAGAATCTCTCTATTACAGAGCTGATTTCTGCTCACCTATGTCCAAAATTGACAAAATGACCTCAAAATAGAAAGTGAACACTCATCTCTTCTCATCTGGGTAGACCTTGTCACTCTCTGGAATTTAGTTTCTTTGCATTACTTTTTATCTATAGCTGTAGATAAAAACTTCCCTATCAAAACTTTCTAAAGTTTTGAAAAATCTGAGCGTTTAGCCTGTCTGGCTCTTTCTAGCTGCTGTGATGAAAACATTATGATCCCAAGAAGTCCTTGAGTTTCTTCTTAACTATTTTGTGTGACTATCCATGGAATTCATTAGAGAATTATTATTTGATCAAAACTTCATAATATGAGACTTCAGGTATTTTAATAACTTGACTTCCTTAGATTGGGATAAAGAGTGACTTACAAATGTCTATTACACAATGAGACTTCCAGTTTCTTCAAAAAAATTTTTTTAAAGGGACATTGAAGTATATCAATCAATCAATCAATCTTTTTTTAAAGAGGCATTATGAAGTAAATCATAAATATGCAGAAACGGATTCTTTTATATGTTAAAGAAATCTGTCAGTCAAGCAGTTGATGGTAGCGCTCTGTCAGTACAGCTGTCATACCCCTGTTGTTCTGGTTTGCTCGGTGTCCACTGGGGTCTCTGTTTTTACAGCTTTTCTCTTTTTGACTTCAGAATGACTCTCGATTGAGGTGTTAGGGCCCATGGGGATTGTGCCACCATTATTCACTATGGATGAACATCTTTACAAAGCTCTAGAAATACTCTTTTTCTATCATTAAGCTTTCGGAAGAGTTTTACTGTGTAGTGCCTGTTCAGCAAAAACTAACATGAGATTGTTTCCAAGTGAAACTATCAGGCTAATCATCAGTTTGCTGCCTGGAGTTTCAGTATTGTTATGCACCAATCAGAATAGAAATGATTGATGAACTTGTAGTCTGGAACATTAGAGTGAACTTCCAGAAATTTTGAAGTTCACAATGGCCTAATTTATTGAAATATTGTATTTCAATAACTTAATAGTGTACTGGAGTGCAAGGATCTATTTGTTTCTGATAATTAATACACAGTAAATTCTAGCTATGTATTGTGCAAGTTGCCAGGTTTTAGTGAAAGTTTCTTCAGGAGAGGTTGCCATGACCCTTTTTTTTTCTTACTTTGGTCTGAGTAATCTTTAGTAAATAGTTCCAGGAATTTCTGTTATACATTATTTGGTGGCGATTAAATGATCTTGGAAAAATTCTAGAGTCGATGAATGATCATAATTTTAATTAAAATATTTTTTGAAGGAGGAAGATATTTTGGATCTTCTAGAACAATGTGAAATTGATGACGAAAAGCTGACAGGAAAAACTACCAAAATTCGAGGACCAAAGGTACCATGTTTCTACCTTCCTTAGTATCAAAGTAGATGCTAAGAATTACAGTTATCATTTCCCCTGGGAATTGGTTCTAAGCATGACTGGTGCTGTTTTCAGGGAACGGTAGGCACCAGCAGAGGTAGGATCGGGAAGCTGATGTTATCTAATGCTTAGGAGAGGTTAGGGTTTTTTTATTAGTGTCTTTTATATTTTGGTTCATCCCCTAATGCTTGCGAAAACCCTATAAGTCCCCAAGAGGGATCTAGAACTAGTACTCTTAAAACTAGTGTTTTCCACATACTCTAGACAAATAAAAATCAGAGCAATGCAAACCATGGCTCTAGGGACCCTTGGTGGTCAGCCCACACTAACCACATGGAGAGTGCATTAGTTAAAATAGGCACAGTTCCTAGGAATCAAGAGAAAGCTTCCAGGCAGTAAAATGGGCCGGGGTTTGCTTCATCTGCCCTGCTCCGTGTTGGTGACATCCCTGAGATCTTTGGATACATGCCAGAGTCCTCTCTAGGAGAGTAGGAAAGAGTTGAAACTTAAAAATCTTTTTTTCCGTTCAATTCCTTTTACTTTATAATTCAGCATTATTACATGTCCATAGACAAACCGTGTCCCGGTTTCATGCTTTTCTATACCTCTGAATTGCCTTCCTACTAAAAAAATCATTGATTTGCTGCTTGGTTAGAGAGCCCTTCTGAATGAATCCAGCTGAACTATTGCTGCCTTCAGGAAACCTTCCCTCATTCCTCTGGTTAGGCTTAGATATTTCCTCCCCTCCTTTGCCTGCTGTACCATAGATAACATTTTTATAAAGCAGTTGTGACAAATAATTAATAAATAATAATGTTTGCCTTAGTATGAGCTGTAAGTTCCTTTACCATAACAAGTAGACCTCATCTTTGTATCTCTAACACGTAGCATGGTGTCTGGCACACAGTCATTTCTCCATTAGTTAAATGTATTAAATATGTCCACAGAACCTCACTGGCTATTGGAAAAGGAGAAGAGTAGACTAAACACCAGGGCACAGCGTGGCAAGGACTCCAGTAAGGGGCATGCCGCAGAGTAGAGAAGGAAGGACTTGGTAAAATGAGGAAAGGTGTCAGGAAGGCAGATGCTCTGCACCAGACCTTGACACGTGAGAGCCGCTCTAAGCATTTAAGAGGTGTGTAAAGACGTTCAAGGTAGAGGAAATACTAAAGGCAATGAATGGCCTAGAAGTGATGAAATGTTCTGTGAGACTCAGTGGAAGGTTCCTGGACAGTGAAAGGCAGGATGAGCGTTGGTGATAGATACCTGGCTGGTGGAAATCTTCAGTGTCAGACCTTGCTCTGAATTATGTGATCTGTACTGAGGCATTGCAGAACATGTAGTTGATAATTCCTTTGGAAGAAATAGATTTTAAAACACACATCAAAGTGAGTACCTCTCTGAGTCAGGAAGCACTGAGAACGTCTAAGCTTTGTATATTAATTATTATAATTCAGCAAACCAGACATGAGACGACCTCAGGGCACAGTGTTCCTGATAGAATGGCAGAAGCAAACATGCAGACAGTTGTATGTTTCCTTTATTTCATTTCTATAAGCCTTGGCATCCAGCAAAACTATAACCGCTGGAGGCCAGAACTCACACTGTGGGTTTGTTCCAGTTCCCTTGTTCTGAGCAGGTAGTAGGAACTAACTTTGTATTTGTTGAAATGAAGTGAGGTTGTAGTTCCTTGGTAGTGAGCTTGTTAAAGCCAAGCAGTATTTCGATGTGCAGAATCAGGCTGAAGTCAAAATATTTTATAGCTTTTATCTTTACTAAGGGTCTAAAGTGAGCTAAACTTCAAAGCAGCTCTTTCCTTTTAGAGGGATAATAATAATCCAGGGTGTTCAACCTGTTTTTTTTTTCTCTGCCACACATTGGAAGAAGAGTTGTCTTGGGCCACATGTTAAATACACAAACTCTAATGAAAGCTGATGAGCAAAAAAAAAAAAAAAAGTCCTTGTACAATGGTCATGCCATCCGACCCCACAGATAAGCAAAATTGGCCTCTAGTGAGCCACATGGCCTGGATCCGCAGGTTGGACACCCCTGGCAGGGTTTTTACTGGTAGAAGAATAATTGGAAATAATCAAGGGTAAATAAAACTCGTACTTGGAGACATAATAACTTTGCACTTATTTGGAATCTAAGAAATATTAATTAACTACATAAATAATAAATGCCACATAAAATGTAAGCAATGTTGCTTTTCTTAAGCTTGGTGGTAGTTATGTGTGTATTTGTTTTATTATTCTTTATACATTATTTATTTATACATATTTTACATATGGCCCATTTCATAATAAAATTGGATATAAAAATAAGTAGTATGTTATGTCGTAACTCAATGCCAGTTTACAAATTCTGTTTGTAAGTACAGATTGCAAATTTAAATACAAATTCCATTTGCAGTTAAGGCACTATTTAGAGTGTTTAGTGCTGCGGCCTCTAATTAATCATTGCTTGAGGGCTGGGCACGGTGGCTCATGCCTGTAATCCTACCTAGCACTCTGGGAGGCCAAGGTGGGCGGATCGCCTGGGCTCACCAGTTTGAGACCAGCCTGAGTCAGAGTGAGACCTCCATCTCAAAAAAAAAAACTAGCTGGGCATTGTGGCAGGCACCTGTAGTCCCAGACACTTGGGAGGCTGAGGCAAGAGAATCACTTAAGCCCAAGAGTCTAAGGTTGCTGTGAGCTGGGACACCACAGCACTCTACTTAGGGCAACAAAGTGAAACTGTCTCAATAAATAAATAAATAAATAAATATTCCTTGAACAGTGTATTGGCCAGGAAGTCCCAAACACATATGTGACACAAGGTTCAGCTGTCCCTTTCCCCTTCTGAGTCTTCATAGGGTCGAATGACTCGTTTTGTAGTTAAGCTCCTTAGGAAATCTCGCAGCTGTCTGCTCTGTGAGGAAAGGCACTCCCCGCAGCCTGCTGGTGCCCCAGTTCCTTCTGGCTATGCTCCACTTCTGAAGAAACATCCTTTCTCTGGAATTCATATTCCCCAGGACTGTCAAAGTGTTTGATGACTGTGTTACTGGTAAATGTTTTTATGCAGATCTCTTTGAACGTTGTTAGAGCTCAGTAAATATTAGACCATCAAAAGCAGAACGTATCTTTAAACACAAGTTGATACCTTAGTGTATTAAAAACTACTTTCCTGCTTTGGTGATTTTTCACCCTCTGCAAAGGCTGTGAATGTAGGAAAATCATTCTTTGGTTTCCTGCGTACTCCAGGCACCTCACGCAATGCTGCTTCTCTCTTTACCTTTCATCCTACACTGTGTCATACGAGAGGATGTACCTTCCTTTCCAGTGAATCCCCATGCTAGCCAAGGACTCCATAACAGGGTATGCTAACATCAAAACACTTCTGTTTGATTTAGCGGAGAACAAGCAGCTAGGATGCCGCTGCAGGACCCTCTCCCAGCAGGGGAGGAGGCGTATGGCGTGTGCAACAAATAGTCTCTCAAGGTGACTGAGTTGCAGAGCCGCCGCGGTCTCAGTTACGCGCCATCTTTCTGAAGCGAAGCTGTCCCCCTTCCCTTCTCTTCCCACCTGGCATCACCGGGAGCACATTGCTTGGGAAGCCTGGAAACAGGTGATTCCAACAGAGCCCCCAGGACAGGATAGCTTGGCCTTTTGAATCTTCACAGATTTGCCCTTCAATGTGGCATCTCTCCTCTCAAATCTTTATGCCATACTAATTTTCACGTTATACCATTCTTTAAAAATGTAGCACAGCAAAAGCCGTGTTACTCTATTACGGCCAGCACCTGTGTGTTAGGAACGCTCTGAGAAACCGTCTGACTTGTTCCTGATCAATTTGGAAACGGAATAATTAACTAGAATTTTTAATTTTTTTAAATATTCACCTCCCGTTTAGCCACGTGAAGAACACCGAGCCTCATGCTGCCATCGTCTGAGTGGGTAGGCGCCAGGGCTCTGTTTGAAGATTCGGCCTTATGGAAAGTGGCTTCTCTGGCTGATACCTCTTTATTCTCTTTGTCCCTCTTGTCTTGCCTTCCTCCTTCCCCAAAACACACCCATATACACACACACACACATAGACACGCATGCACACCCACATACACACACGCACGCATGCACACACATGTGCACACACACGTACGCACACGCACATGCACACACATGCACGCTACACACACATTGAGTAATCTGTGTGGAATACACACAGCCTCATTATGTTCCTGATTTTCCTATTTTTATCTCCAAGATTTTCTCTTTATTTCATTACTGTTTGTTTATGGATACTCTGGCCCTTTATTCCAATCACATAGACACAGCACTGTCCTCGTCACGGTGGAGCTGTGCCACGCAGGGAAGAGGGCTCTACAGAGGCAGAACAGTGAGGGGGTAGCCCTGGGGGCTGAGCAGACAGCAGCCATCATTTGTACCTGGGGGGGATTCTCAGCCTTCGGTGAAAAGTGGCCAACACGGGGAGAAATTTAAAATAGTCACCACGCTAATCAGCCTCCTTTCTTCCCGACTTCTAACCAAATCTCCTGTTTGCCTCGTGCCAGCCTCTGTGTTCCATGCCGGAGAGCACCGAGGTCATGAGAAGACAGAAGTACGACAGCAGTGATAGCAGCTACGACAGCGGCAGCTCCTCCTCAGAGTCAGACAGGAACGAAAAGGACTACGACAGTAGGAAGAGGGACAGGGAGGTCCCCTACGCTCTGAAGCAGTCCAACCACTACAAGTTCATCCAGCAGCCCAGTAAGTCACCTTCCTCTAATTTGGATGTGATATAAAGCAGTCAGGAGCCGAACTTGTTCATCTCAATAAAAGTCCTCGGGCCAAATGAACCCTTGTTGTGAGTGAGGAGACCTGGATTCTGTCTCACTTCCTTCCAAACCAGACCTGGGCACATCCCTGGATCCGTTCAAGGTTCTGCAAATAGAGAACGCAAGGGCTGAATCCAGGACCCATCATAGTTTTGGTTAAGTACCAGATTTTTGCGTGGGTTTCATCAAATGTCCTTCTCTCTCATTCCATTCCCCCCTCTCTACCTTCCTGTCACCCACTATGGTTTCCACTATCACCTCTTTTTAAAAAATGTATCTATCTCTTTGGGCATTTGACTTGGATGTATCTGTGAATCACAGTAATTGCGAGACAGTTGAAGTTCTGTTCCATCCCATTGTCATCGCAGTGAACTCCCAAGTCGGGGGTTTAGTGCCAGGGACGTGTTTAGGAGAGCAGCCGACCAGCTTCTCTCTCTCCTTCCAGCTCTGATGGATTTGCACATTCTCTCTCTCTCTTTTACTTTCTTTCATTCCTTCTTTAGCCTCAAATGTCTGTGCCTGTGATTGTTTTCTATTCTCAGCTTTTCAATTTGGTCTTGCTGTTTTCCTGGGCTCACTTGGAAACCCCCTTCCCGATGCTGCCTCCAAGCCAGGACTTCTCGTAGCTCCTTTTCATCCATCTCCAACAAGACTTAATATGTTAACGTCCCAGACAATGTGTGTGTTTTAAAATTGACCTGCCATGTTTATGGCAAAGTGCTTGAGGGTTGAAGAACCAATAGAAGAAGATTTTACAAGAACGGTCTTTCCTTTGTTTCCAAAATTATTTCATAAAGATACATGCTACTGTTGTTCCTGTCTTTGAAGGTTTATGTAGAGAAGAAATAGTGCATTAGATTCCAACTCATTTATTTGTTTACTCATTTAGCATGTTTATTAAGCACCTGTTCCAGTGTTTGTAAACTATTTTATCTATTACTTCCTTTTCCCCTTATGGATTCCTTAAGTAATTTCAGTGTGTCCGTAAGTATGACTCTATTTTGGTCTTGGGAGCTGACCTTTTTCTGCCCAGATTTTGTCAGTGTTTGGCTCCCTTTCCTATCAGCTGGTGTGCCCATCCCTAGCAGCATGAAAGGGGATATAGCAAAACGTGCTAAGGTTCTCATAGCTCTGAGATGGCTCTGTGTTCTCAGATCAATGGGTTAATAAATTGAGAGCAGGTGATAATGTACTACACTATGACACAGATTTTAAAAATATTTTTGAGTATGCTTTCTCATGTTAAAGCTAGCCTAATTCAATTACTTACATTTTTCTTTATCGGTTATATTTTCTTTTTATACTCATGAGAAATTATCACAAGGATTTCACCTTGTTTTATATTCGATCTGTAACCATAAACTAAGGAAGATCATAGCCACAGGTCCTCCCTGAGTTTTGTCCCCAGGGTGATGCTGATGACCAGAGACAAAATCCAGATTATATATCATACTTTCTCTTGTATGTAGTTAACTTGGCAAATTCAAACCTGTTATAGCATCACAGGGGTATATTTTGGTTTGATATAAGGTAGTCATATAAAAACCATGTAAATATTTTTTCACATAATTTGAAGCTTATGTTGCAAATATTTTTGTTAATCTATCCAAACATCATTGGCATGTCTGGCTACTTATTCTTTCTTTTCTTTTCTTTCTTTCTTTTTATAAATTTTTTTGAGACAGAATCTTAAGCTGTTGTCCTGGGTAGGTGCCGTGGCATCATAGCTCATAGCAACCTCCAACTCTTGGGCTCAAGTGATCCTCTTACCTCAGTTTTTCTATTTGATAGAGACAGGGTCTTGATTTTTTGCTCAGGCTGGTCTCAAACTCATGATCTCAAGCAATCCACACACCTTGACCTCCCAGAGTGCTAGGATTACAGACATGAGCCACTACGCCTGGCCTTAGCTACTTAGTTATTCTGTCTGAATTTCCAATGTGTGTAAGCAAAAAGGGGAATCTATGATCATTCAAGAAAAAGGATAATTTTTTTTTTTGCCCTAATAGGTTATATGCAACAGAACTTTTATCCCTCAAAGGGAACAGGGCTGTAGGGTAGTTAGTTGTGCATACTTTTAGGTATTTTCTTAATATGAGTTTGAGCTTTGTACACATTATATATATGCAGTTCTTTGTAAAGAAGAAAAAAAGATTGACCAGTGATAATGGTCGTCACGTAGCTCTTCTCTAGAAGTTAAGTCCTTTCAAAAAGTGGTGTGATTTTCAGATTCAGAAGAAAGTTCACAGTTGGAACAGACAGAAATGTTTTTTTAAACATTCTTTATATCTTTTATGTATATTCTACTTTTTACTCTCCAGAATCTAAATGACAGAAGTATTAGGCTATTTAAAAAAAAATACATCCCTAAATATAAAGTTTATATCTGTGCCTTTATAAAGGTCTGAATTTTCTTTAACAGCTTCTCTTAATTAAGAGAAATATTTGGGTATTCGACCTGACTTCATGTGAGTTTTATTAAATTATTTGATTAACAAGAATTGATATATTCCCCAGACTGAGAGAGACTATAGCACAAAGGATATATAGACATACGAGTTTTAAAAAATTAAAGTGTTGACTGTTGATAGGTAATCTGTTTCTCCGTGTTAGGAATCAGAATTTATCGGAGATAATTGGTTCTCTTCCTTAAATGTTCTTAGTGTGCATTGGGAAGATATTTTATGGTTTCCCCTAGATATTTGTTCTGACCAGAACCCTATGGGTCTACAGTTTTTTTTCTTCACTTAAATCCTTTACTATTGAAATTTAATCTAGTTTAGAATTCTTTCCTTCTATAAATAAGACGACTACCTGTTTAGGACCAGTCTTATAATCTTTATGTTTTCTTTTGTTTCATTACTTTTCTCATGGACCCTGAATTCTATAACTTACCTCTTTGGCCTGGGCACTCTTTGGACTCCTTTTCCTTCCTTCTCTTCCCTTACAGGATGGGAGATAGGACATCTCTAACCTAGACACAGATTCTAATAAGTGGCTGGTCTAATCTGAGAGATGGTGGATGGCAACATAGTATTACAGAAAGTGGGAGGGCATTTGAATTAGATAGGTCAGGATTGAGACCTGAGCTTGGCTACGTTTTTTGCAGTGCAACCTTGAGAAAGTCCCTTTTCTGAATCTCTGGGCAAATGAGATTCTTACTTCAGAGAGTTTCAAGGAAGAATAAGATCAAGTACAGCACCCAGCACAATGCCTGGCTTATAGAAGATGCTCCATAAATATTAATTTTCCTTTCTTCTGGTTCTTTCATGTCATTGTTTGAGAATATAACATTAAAATACTACTTGTATAATAGTATTATTCCCACTTGAGCCTTTCTTTATACGTTACAGGGGTTCTGTACCAAGTTCACTGTGTAAATTGAAACATTTACTTTAAACTCCCATTCTCATGATGGTGCCTAAGCCTTGATGTTTGTGTCACTGTGCTCCCGCCTGGTCTAACTTTTAGTTTATACAGACCCAGTACCGTGGGACACTTGTACTGACACTGTCCTACTATATCCCACCCTCTTCTCCACCGTCAGTAGGCTCCATACGGCGCTCAGTCAGCTGCCCTCGGTCCATCTCTGCTCAGTCACCTTCTAGCAGGGACATCCGCCCTTTCTCTGCTCAACAAATGATGTCTATACCCCGGCCAACTTCAGCATCTCGGTCACATTCTTTAAACCGTGCTTCCTCCTACATGAGGTGTGTGCCTCAGAGTAATGGAATCAGTGCCACCAGCTTACAGGAGGTAAGTCAACTACTTTGCTCTTTCGTGGTTACAGGAAATACTGTCCTCAGAATCTAGGGGACACAGAGGGTCAGATGCAAGGACACATGGAGCCTCGGACCTCTCTATAATTCAACTCATGGCCTCCTGGAATTTGGGTTATTCCTCCGTCTTAGGCTACAATTTAGTGTGGGCTCTTAAAAGGCTGACTCCACAAAATCACCAGACTTGAAGATGGGCGACTAAGAACACCATTGTTTTTTTCCATTTGCTAATGTAGTAGTATAATATTGTTGAAAATCACCTGAGCAAAGGTACAGTTTTACCGCATCTTGTACAGTTTGTCAGTAGATTTGAGGAAATTCTTTTTATGAAAATTTTACTTGATGTACAGTTCATTAGTAGGTTCAAAAGTGATGGACAAATTTTCCTTAGAGCAGTTAACTACAGTGTTGTTATAAAGTTCTACACATTAAATTGATATACAGTGTTCCCTCCTTAGCATGAAATGCAGAGATTCAGTATGGAGGAAGTAGTGAGTTTATTTGCAAGCAGGCTTACTTTTAGATGTCTCCACTCAGACTAGCAATTTATTAAATTTGTTATTTAATGTGGATGGCATTTCCAAAGGGAAGAGTCAGGAAATAGAAGGGAATGAATTTCACTTGGCAACAATGATTGATTTGTTTCCTAATCAAGATTGTTTTTTCTAATCAAGGTTTATATAACATGCGAAACTGATCGGGAAGTGCTTTTTCAGTGCTCATATTTTTGTTTTGGCATTTTGAGCCCAATAAATACAGTTAACGTAGAAGTGTGAACACTCTTAGGATTCATAACCGTTTCATCCTAAGAATCTATAAACAAAAAAATTCCCTTTCTTTTTCATTGTTACTTTTTAAGTTAAAAGTGAATCATTTTTACCTAGAAGTATCCTTCAGATTATACTGGCACAATGAATAAGACCCCCTCCAAATGTCTGTGTTCTTTCCCATTTAAGACTGAGGCTTTGCAGAAGCTGAAAACAAAAGAACAAGAAGATGATCTAACAAGTCAGACCTTGTTTGTCCTCAAGGACATGAAGATCCGGTTTCCAGGGAAGTCAGACGCAGAGTCAGAACTTCTGATAGAAGATGTGAGTGTTTTATATATATAAAATTTCAAGGAGACAGTGCCTTATATTCTTCTTAAAATATTGAAATTTATTTCCCGATGACATGCTCAATGACACAGCAAACTTGACTGTGGGTTATTTTCAATATCCACAAGCTTTAGAAAAGCAGGAGTTTGTTTTAATTATGATTCAAGAACAGTGAGATCCCGTTTATAATCAGCAATGCAAAATAGATTGCAGCACACAGTCCTATTTTAATAAGACTGCCTCATCAAATGAGAATAATTAGTACTAAGTAATTATTGTTCATTATGATTAAAGAAATTATCAGGTTAAACTTGCTTCTACAGAGAGTTAGAAAAATCTAATATAGGATGGGCTATGGTGGAAAGTTGGGACCCTGGCATAAAAGGTCAAGAATATTTGGATGTGACACTTTTAGTGTCACATTTTGGGGGTTAAATTTTGAAATGATTTATGCTGAGCTCTGGGTGCTTTTCTTGTTACACACACATGTGCACCACCCAGTGGAACTTTCTAAAATGGCAGAGGGTCCTTTTAACAGTCACATGAAAATCAACGACCTTGTCCTAATTCAGAAATAAGGTTCACATGGTCAACTATTTGAATGCATATTTCTTGGTTGAAAAAGCATTTCTTCACACAAGCTTCTACTTCCTTATTCAGACATCCTTTTCTAAAGATCATCTTAGATAACGCCTCAGAAATAGAGCCTTGTTTTCTGGGTTCCCCGTGTATTTTTTTTTTTTCTTTTTTTCCAGAGGAGAAGTCACCATCTAGTGGCCAACTGAGGATAAGAACCACAGCCACGCACTTGGTCTTTTTCTCTTTTTGGCGTTGCTTTAGACCTGTCTGATGCACGTGTACTGAAACAAAAAGCAGACAAAAATAAATCAATAAATAAATAAAAATAAAAGAGACATCCCTGGTAGAGAACATCCCTGGTAGAGAACATTATTATATTGTGTAATAATGACAGTCATAAAGCCCCCAAACATACGTTTTGTTGTTATGTATTTTTTAAAAAGTGAAAATGATAGCTTGTTTGCAAGTGAGCCGCTACTTATGTTACATCAAAGGAATGGGAAGAAAAATAACACTGGTTCTAAGGTATATGTTTGTGTGTGCATTTCCTTATGTTATCTGATGAGGTTCTACATAAAGCCAATGACTTTGTACCACTTTATTTTATGCATAAATATTTCTTAGAGATATTAGTTATATCCCACCTTTTTGAATCAGGTTGAAGAAAATTAGGTAGACGGTAGAACTAATATCCATGGTTAATGCAATATAAAGAACATAGATAGTCTTATATAATTAACAAAATATAATGACTATATCAGGCATTAGATTACTACATGTTCACCAAATGCAATGAGTATTTAAATCTGTTTGCTACAGTATGTGGTACTAGAATATATATTTAGAAATGTTGAGATATGCACAAAACAACTAAGGGAAGGGATAGCAGAGTCCTAATTATATACAGACTCCTTCTAGTGCATTATTCAGTATTTTGTTATTGTGAACGATGTGATAGATACAGCCCTTGGACTAAGGATTTCTTCCCAAATATTATATTCCTGAAAACATTTGACTTTCATTCACTAGAGAGTGTGTTCTTGGTCCAAAAAGAAGAGAAAGCTTTGGATTGAAATGGGTTCTTTGCCACTTATTAGAGATCTTTTTACATGTCTTTTTATAAAAGCATTATTTATTGCAAGTAATATTACAGACCTAATCTTACATAAATTAATTGATAAAGTTGATTTTGATTCATATATATAAAATAATGTTGTATTTATTACCTTTGATGAATAATCTAGTTTAATTTCTTAATGTTTCTGCCCCAAAATAGATCATTGATAATTGGAAGCATCATAAAACAAAAGTGGCTTCATATTGGCTCATAAAATTGGACTCCACAAAACAGCGCAAAGTAAGTAATGCTCAAAAACAGTTTTGCCCTAACAGACTATGCATTAAGCTACGATCATTATGCCAAATTCATAGTCAAACCTTCTGCATGCCCATCTGTTGACCTAGTTCTTACAAATATTTATTGAGTACCTACTGTGTGTCTGGTACTGTTCTAGACTCTGAGGATAAAAACAGCAAGTAAAAAGAAACCCAGGCTTTCATGGAATTTCCATCCTAGTTCAGATGTTTGATAACAGATACAGAATGTACGTAGTACAGACAGCCCTCTGTATCCATGGCTCATGTATCTAAGTATTTATTCAACTGGGATTGAATATATTGGGAGGAATAAAAAAGATGATTGTGTCTGTACCGCATGTGTACTGGCTTTTTTTCTTCCCTAAGGAAGCCAATGTAACAGCTGGTTACCCAGCATTTACCTTGTATTAAGCATGACAGTTAAGATGAATTAAAGTATATGGCAGGGCATGCATAAGTTATATACCAGTACTGCACCATTTTGTATCACGGAACATCTGTGTATTTTGATATCTTTGGAGGGTTCTGAAACCAATGCCCACAGATACTGAGAGATGACTGTGTTAGGGACTATGAAGAAAGAGAAAGCAGGATAAAAAATAATCGAGAAAAGGTAACATTTGAGCAGAGATTTAAAAGAGAATCCAATAGAGAGAAGAGCAAAGAGCAAAGACCCTGAGTCTGAAATTAGTTTGATGTACACCCGAGATACAGCAAGCACCGGTCTATTTGTAGTTGTGTTTGGGGGAAAGGTGAGTGATGTGGTAGTTAGAGTTGAGGTTGGACAGACAGGCAGTGCTCAAAGCACAACTTCAGAGAGGCAAAGACACTGGGTTTTATTCCAAATGATAGATGGGAAACAGTTGAAAAATTATGAGTGTAAGAGTTACATCATGTGGTTTATAACTTAAAAAGATCATGAAAGCTACTGATGGCGAACAGACTGGGGGAAGGGAATGTGGCGGAGTGGGTGTAAAGACCAGCGAGGAGGGACTCGGGGTAACTGAGGCAGAGCCAAAGGGCGCTTAGCAACGGTGGTACCTGAATGGGCAGATGCCGAGGAAGAGCAGGAGCCGGGCCGGGGCTGCTCTTGTTGCTCTGCCTTTGGACACTCGCGGTGTTGACGCAGTGAGTGGACACGCGGTAAAGGTGCGGAGTGTGTAGCTGTATTCGTGACTTGTGTTCTGGACTGAGGCTTTGTATGGCGATAAAAAAATCAAGGCATGTCTAAGAAATGTAAAGCCTTCAAACTGGATGAGATTCCCTGGAATTTTAAGGACGGAGGCCTGGGCCCCTCCTACAGAGAGAAATCAGAGAGTTGGGGGGATTCGTCAGAGAGGACTAAGAAGGAGCAGCCAGGGAGATGTCAAAAAAACCACAAGAACTGGGTATGCCGGAATGGGACAGAGGGCTCACATTTAGGAACAGCGTGTTCAGCTGTGTCCACTGTGGCTGAGCACTGAGATCGGACTGTTCTTGGCAATGTGGAGGTAGTGATGACCCCGATTGTAACAAATTCAGAGGAGCAGTGGAGGTCAGACTTGACTGGAGTATGTTCAAGAGATGAAAAGTGGAGAGGACCACACTGCAGCCAGTACAGACACTATCCCAAGGAATTCCACTACAGAGGGGTAAGGAAATGTGGCAACTGGAGAGGGATGTGGGCTGAGGAGGTTTTCTTCACAATGAAGGTGTTTACAGTTTGGGTGCTGATGGGAAGGGTCTAAAAGAGAGGAATGGCCCAGGAAAGAGAGGTAACACAAAGTTCTTGGGCAAGTTAGCTGGGGCTGGGGGGTTGTCCTTGCCAAGAGCATTTATCTCTACCAGGAGGGAAGCAGGGTACGTGGTAGCGTGGTAGGAAGATGCAAAGGTTTTCTTCTGGAAATTTGGGGAGAGAGCAAAAAATACTTTGCTGTCTTGGAGAGTGGGAGAGGGGAGTGGCCAGCACCCTGAGCGTCTCACCAAAATGCATGGTATCAATACTTTTTAGGAGATAAGCTGTTTTAGTAGCTCTAGCGAAACTGCTGTATTCTTTCAATAATATAAACTATCTTTTGCCATTCCTAGGACGAATTGTTAATAAGCTGCAACTTGATACCGATCCCATGAGGACTTTCACATTTTATCTTATACATTTGTCTGAGTGAACTCACTGTTCCACACTAACTCATTCAACAAACACATGCTGGGTGTCCCACACAAAGCTGCTGTGGAGGGGGGCACAGCAAAGCTAGGAACAGGTGAATTGAAAAAAAAAAAAAAGGTGTGTCCTGGACGTGTGTTTGCCGCATCAGCGACGCTGGCTTTGGCTAATGAAGACGAGGGCCTTTTATGAGAGGTGGAACCCCGAATTTCCTCAAGTCCATGTAATGGCTGAAATCTAGAAGACGAGTGCAAGTACATTGCTAATTAAAACAAATTAGTGTCCAAAAGCAGATTAAAGTATTTATACAGGATAAACATGGGTTTTCAAATCATTGGAGAAAAGATGATTTTTCCATCTACTGGGTTTGAGCCAACTGACTATTTGTAAGAAAATTAAGTTGGAGCTTTATATCTCATCACATACAAAGCCAAATTCCATATGGATTGTAGTTTAATATTATTTATATTAAAAGCAAAATATCAAAGACTTAAAACATACAAGGATGGGTCTATAATGATCTTAGAGGATGGAAATAACTTCTTAAATAGCTAAAACCTGGAATGGTTCAAGGAGAAGATTGACAGATTTCATTATATTAAAACTTATGAATGGCAAATGGCATCCTAAACCAAGTTAAAAGGCAGAAGCAGTGAGGGGATGGAATAGGGGATGGGGAAGTTGAGGAATTTGTATTTGTATTTGTAGCATATAAAACAAAAAGTAGCACTTGTAAATGAAAACCCACTACAATCAGAAAAGACAAACTAGCCTACACATATTAACAATAGCAAAGCATATCAAGAGGCCGTGAAAAGGCAATTTGTGGGTCTTCAGATAGCCAATTAACATAGAAATAGATCCTTGGCCTCACTAATGATGAAGGAAAAGCAAAAATTAATAAGACAGATAATCTCCAGTGATGGAAATAACATGAATGAGAAGGCCTTTATTAGACAAAGAAAACACTGGTGCAACTCTTTAGAAAGGTAATTTGCAGTTTCTGTTAAAATTACAAACGTTCATGACCTTTTGACTCAGCAAAACTACTTCCATGATTGTATCCCTAGAACAATAGCATGAATGTATTGAGATCTGTGTATATGAGCGTTCCTTGTAGTACTGTGTGTTTGCAAAAGCAAAACATTTACAGCAGCCTAAAAGTCTATACATAGATTTTTGGCTAAGTAAATTTTAGTACATTCATACAATTCAGTTGCGTTCTCTTGAATACTATTCTGGAATCATAGATCTTAACCTAGGATCAAACAGGACTATGACTCTTGATGTATGAGACAAACACACATTTTATAAAGTTAACCAGACTTGACCATGTGTTTGATAATTATGGGCAAAGGATACAACAAGAAGCAGTCACCAAGCGCAGGATCTCTGAGAGTATTGGCTCTCTGGGGTCCCTTTTCATATATCCAGAGGCATTCTGGGTGCACAGGGACAAATGCCAGCTACCTGTGGTCGCCGTACTCCTGGAGGAAACCTTTCCGATTTGGGTGAATGTCATTTTTATTCTCCAGTAGGCCCACAGGCTGTCAGTGAGCTCTGTCCTCCCCTAGAACTTTATAAACGCTTCTTAAGTTGATTCCATTCTAGATACTTTTAATTCTAGATTCGATAGCAAGCTGTCTTCTTTTTGTACCTTTCTGTCTTTACCAGTGATATGTGTTTATGTGAATAACAACAACAAATTAAAACAGGGCTATTGTCGTTTTTACATGGGGTATGAGAAGGACTAATAAACATTGTACAGGATGATCAAGTGATGTGTGGGGATATTAATAACATCTGTGAACTGGAAGGAACTTTTAGTGCGCCATGCTTAATTGAGTTTCTAAATTTAAGGTAAAAATAAATTCATCATTTATAAATTTACTAGAAAGATTGAATGCCCGCATGTCTTCTCCCACATTGCTTGACTCTAAGAGTATTTGGAGGTATCTTTGTGTAATCTTTACTTCCCGTCGTCAGATATGCAACCACCTTTAAGTATTAATCACACACTGTTATGCTGAGCGCGGGGGAGAACTAACGTACCAGGCAGGATCTTCATCACAGCTTTTAAACTCTGCTACCCTTTCTTTGAGCCACTTTGTTGCTGCTTCATTTCGGCGTAAATCAAAGGTAGACATTTCCTTTGTGCCTGTAGAAAGTAATGATATGTCTCCACTTCAATAAAAGCTTGTTAAATCCCGTGGTTTGCACTACCCAAGCGGTTACACTCATTCTTCCACGTAGGTAACTTAATAGACAGTTCTATTTTTGGCAGAAGAATTCATATGTTGAATTTTGGCTCTCAAAGTACAAAAAGGGCTGATCTTAACTAGTGCAAATTTATCTTGCGAAGATGCCCACTTTCCTGAATGCCTTCAAAGTAGAATGCTAGTCCCAAGCTGTGCACAGAAGTGGAAGCTCAGGATTTAAACATGGGCAACTTATTTGTAGCAATTTTTTTCTTGCTATCATCATGGTTGTTGTAGCTCCTTCACTCTACTCAACAGCTTTGCTCTTTAAGAGGCTTTTCCCAAAACAGAGTCAACGTTCTTAGATGTATAGTAAAGGTGAGGAGGTGCTTCTGGCAAAACAGCAGAGGACGGCTCTCAGCAGCACTCATTCTGTGATGGCATTCTTCCTCTACAGCATAGGCAATCTGAGAACTCTTGGTCAGGGCAGTGGCTCACACCTGTAATCCTAGAACTCTGAGAGGCTGGAGTGGGAAGATTGCTTGAGCTCAGGAGTTCGAGACCAGCCTGAGGAAGAGTGAGACCCTGTCTCTACTAAAAATAGAAAAATTAGCCAAATGTTGTGGTGGGTGCCTGTAGTCCCAGCTACTTGGGAGGCTGGATCACCTGAGCCCAGGGGTTTGAGGTTGCTGTGAGTTATGATGTCATCACTGCTTTCTACCTAGGGTGACAGAGTGAAAGTCTGTCTCAAAATAAAATAAAATAAAAACAAAATAAAAAATTAAAAAAAGAACTCTTACCCACGAGTTATTATTTTAATATAAGACACTCTAAAGCAATTTTTGTAAAATTTTCGTTTGTATAAAATTAACCCTGCCAAAATTTATAAGTTCTTTTCTCCATACTCATAAAAAGAAGCATAATGAACATACATGTCTTGAATGCAGTGCAAATCACTAAGCCAGCCAGCAGTGCAAACCAGCCAGAATAGGAGGCATTGAGCCCTAATAGAAACAAAGATTTTTTTATTAGAATTTTTTTAGTAATATTTTGTGTCCTGTCCTTAATAGCATTAAAATTAATTGTTGAAATACTTCAAATTCATTCTAGAGAGGAAAAAAGCATAGAGACATCATTGGGACAACTTAAATATGTTTAGCTGACTTATTCATATATAATCTATAACTGATTTTACATGAATTGATTGATATATAAATATTTTTTCTGTACCTCTTCTCTACCCCAAATTTACTTCAGATGAAATTAGAGGTGACGTGTTCAGTGACGGACTGAAATATTTTTTTTTCAGACCTTAAGAGAGTTAATATCAGAATGACTCAAAGTACTCCAGGAAAATAAAGTTTATGTGGTGAAATTAGAAAGGCATATCAGATACTGACTTGATATAATATGGACTTGAGCTCAGTACTGCCTCTGCCCCCCTACCTTGGGCAAGTGACTTCTTAGAACTTGTCTGGGATTTGTAAGAATGAGTATTAGAGGGTTCTTGGTAGGAAGTGGGACCTTATATGGGAATATATTTGAATTTTAGAAGGGATAAAACGCAAACTGATTTTTTTTTTACTGCTATGGATCCCCATGTCAGATTATTTTTCTGATGCATTTTATTTACTAGGAATTATTCATACGCTGAGTTCTTTTGTGCAAAATATGTAGAAATGAAGGATAAAAAAACTATCGGCTTTTAACACATTGACCACTTACCAGATACCAGTTGTAACATGAGCTGTTGCCTCAGAGAGCTAAAAACTACATCTAAGAAGACAAAAAGAAACCTACAAATGTAGGTCAGGCAGAAAATGCAGAATTAGAAATTATAAAAATGTTATCTGTTTAGAAACCAAGAACTTAACTAATTTATATTAGAGGTAGATCGTTTTGGCCGTGAGGATCGTTGGAAGGCTTTGCCAGTTCAGACCTCTGTGAGAAGACACTAAGATGGAATTAGAAGTGAAAGAGATTTGTGAAGAGAAGCACCCAAAGATAAAGGGGAGGGAGAGCTGGAGCAGGCAGGAGAGTCTGTGCTTCACCGTGGCTCTGACACCTGCGAGGGGATGGGAGGAGGAAGGGGTAACATCAGTGAATTTCTGAGAAAGTCTTGGTCAAACTGATGAGGGGCCCAGAACGTAGACTGCCTGTGTGAGGGATCACGTAGCCCTGTGCTAGTATCCCAGCCATGCTCAGTCCTCGGCTGGGAGCTGTCTGGGGACAGCGTAATCATGGCTTTGATATGGCAGTGCACCCCAAATGGGGACACCGTAGCTAACTGTACTCTTTGCGACATTGATTTAAGTGGCATGTCTCCCTGGCTATGTGTGATACAATATAATTTGACAAACATTGTGGTTGTCGATTCAGTACAAACACTGTGCGAGGCACCGTTGGGATTTTCAGAGTTGTGTGTACTTGTTCATTTATTTATTTGTCCACTGACTCATGCATTCAGCAGGTATTGATTGAGAGCCTACCATGTCCCAGGCACTATTCAGGTGTGGAGGCCCGAGATGCTTATTTCAGTGTCTTCATTCCATTTAGAGACCTTTGTTGAAATGTGTGTCCTGGGTGACCAAGGCATTCGCTAGTTGCTCATTAGAAGGCGATAAGACCAAGGTTAGAAGGCCACATGCACAGTCTTCCTCGTGACTTACTTTCTCGTGTTCTTGGAAATAAAATTATTTGCCTTATTTCAAATTTTCCTTAATGGGTGTAACCTTTAAAGATCAAGGGTATGGGAATTAAATACCGAAAAGAATCCTCACCAGGTGAAAATGGCGATAGTTAATCTTACTCACCGTCATGTTGGGGTAACTACACATTTGCATAATTTACCTTTTTGCCAAGAATGCAGTTGCTTTGCATAGTTTGGGAGGAATATATGTGACATATGAAAATAGTGCAGTGCTGATGGCTTGTGAAGAATGCCAAATTTGCTGGAAAGCTCATTCTCTGATGCATAACTTGGGAATAAACTGAGATCGGAGGATAAGAGGATAAGTGGTGATGTTAGGGTTGTACTCTCTTTGTACTATATTTGCGTTTGTTTTAGGGTTCTAAGAGATCCTTGTTTGTCAAGTATTACTTCTCTAAATAGCAATTTCTTCCCAGCACCTAGTTGCTTCTGTATGCATTTTGATGACATTATTTTCCATCTCTTTTTCATTTGGGCTGACATAGATGCTGTTTAGAGCTGTTTGTTTTGCATCAGCAAAGATGCCTTTACCCTATAGCCCCGGCTGCTGCATGCATCATTAGTACAGCATGTAGTGATTTTAATGTTATTTCTAAACCGCCTTCACCTCATGCCATTATTTTAATTTAGGACCAACTGTTCAGCCATATGGAGCAGTTTGTCATTCAACATCTGTATGTTCTTGCAAAATATGAATTTGTCTGTGTGCTTTATGCCTTCAAATGTGCTATATTTCATATGGAAAATACAAATCTTTTCGTTTTATTAATGTTGTCATTGACTGATCTCCCATTTATTTTTTTCCCTCGGAGAGCGTAATGTTGGATTGGGATGCTTTTAAAAGTCATAACGTAAGGAAATGGATGTCTGTATTCTATCAGCCAGCCTCACTTGAGCCCACAGATAAACACAGGGGTGCCTTGCTGACCATTTGTTTTTGTGCTTCCCAAATTATTCATCTTCCACCCAATTTCTTCTAACCCCAAAGCACCAAATATATATATTAAAAAAAAAAACACAGCAGAAACAGAAGTGGCAAGAATTTACCTCATCTCAATCTGATTTCTTGCCTGCCTGCTCTCTGCTTTCTTAAAATCATTCAGTGGGTGCTTTGCTAAGAATGCAGTCACTGTGCCCCATCTGTATAGCTTTTTAGCAAACTAGTCCGTCCTCTGTGGCTGTGATGGAGGGAGCACTTAGGGAGCCTTGCTAATGCTCAGTGACCCCACTCTGCTTCCCAAATAACCATTTGACTGCAGGTGAATCTGAGTCCAAGAAGAGACAACTGGTTTCTCACTAGGCTTTTTCTGTTTGCATCTGGAAACACAAAATTGTGAGGCAGTGGTTAAGAGCATAGGTCAGGATGCTCAGCTGCCCCTTTACCAGCTGGGTGGTCTTGGGCAATTTACTTACATGCTCTGGGCCTGAGTTTTTATGGAGATCTAAAGTGATTTCACAATCCTCAGAATTTTTGTGAGAATTTTTGTTCCACTGGGCAGGAAAATTAATCCTTCTGAACGCATTTAGTGATGGTGACCCAAAAGTAGTTGTATAGTTGTTTTTATCTGTCCCTTAGTTTGAATATTTACATTTCAATATTTATATATATATTGCAGAAATACTAATGTGTGCAATTATGGAATCTACCGTCAGATTTTTGGAAAGGGACAGTGGACCAATAGTACCTACCTCATGTTTTTGTTCTGAGGATTAAGTGAGTTAGTATGTCATATACGTAAAAGTGCTTAGGACAGTGCTTGGCACATAGTCAGTTCTCTTTCAGTTTTAGCTCTGATTTTTACCTTGTCTGTATAGGTTTCACTTTCTTTCTTTTTGGTTCTTAAGATTTTAATTTTCATTTTTCTTTGCTCTATAATATTCCATTGCTCAATATTTTGGTTAGTCGGAAAAGTGAACTGCATGTTTTGTGTTATTTCCAGCAAACATTTAATTTAAACCTTTGGCAAATGGTAGTATGGAGATAATTTGCAGAATTGTACGCTAATTCTACCCCTTCAGTAGATTCAAACTCTAATGTTTAATTGCTTGAGTTTAATTGTCTGAGTCACAAAAGTGGTTATAACAGAAGGGAATGCAATGGAAGAGGAAAAAAGCCAGGGGAGAAAGCTCTTCAGTTATTTATTTATTTATTGCTCTTTTTCTTTTTTTCTTTTAGCTGGGTCTCTCCTTCTCTCTCTCATTTTAAGGAATAGCTCACTAAAACCAGCAGCTGTTAAGTACTAGACCTTGCCTTAAGCTTTGGGGACATGGTGTTGTAATTACAAAATGGGCATAATCCATTCTCTTATGTAGATAATAGTCTCCATTGATTAAACTGGAAATTAAAATGAGATGATTATAAAAGGAGAAAGAACTGGACACTAATGCATCATACAGTAGTTTAGTGGCAGGTAAGTTCTTCCTAAGAAGTGATGTTTGGGGTGAGACATAGAAGTTCTCCAGGAGAAAAGAGAGAAAATGGTTCCAGACAAAGGAAAGAGCTTCTGTGAAGATGCAGAGGAGAGATGAAGGATTTGAGTTCCATAACTTGGATTATGCCTCTTCATGCCTCCAAGTTATAGGCCTGACCCACCCTTCTTTCCAGGACCAGAGCTTGCCTTCTTGGGGAGGCTTCTGGAAGACGGAAGGCAAAGAGATACCAAGGGATATATGTGTTCTCAGTGGAAAGCTCTGGAAAAGGGGGAGGAGGTATCTGCATTGCCCAGATGGGGCCCTTCTCCCCAATCTGGGAAATAGCTTCTTAGGCAGGGGTGCTTGGTGGGATTCCAAGAGGCCTGAAGATTTTTCCATCATATTGGAGGAAACATTAGGGGTAGGGCTGGATCATTTCCCCTTGGAACTTCCTGGCCCCGTTCTGAACTTTTACTGCTGTAGGGGCTAGGATAATGGGCCCTCATGCTTTTAAAATTCCCTCTAAATGAAGATGAGAATGTATGCAGAGCAGTGACCAAGAGAGTCTCCTTTAAATAATGTACCCAGGACAGTGCTGGGCCCAGAGCAGGCAGCCAATACATATTAGTTGCCCTTGATGTGTATTTAAAAAGGAGTAGTGAATACCTCATAATCTCAAAAGCTGTAGCACTCGATAATGATGGTGTTGAGCAATTATTTCATAATATAATGTGAAAAATGATCAATGTAAGGCAATGTTGAAATTCTTGCTATCGATAACACTTTTCGATTTCAGTTATTTTATATAGTTCGTATTTATTTTTGAGGCAATTTTTATAGGTTATCTTGGCTACTTTTTATCCTTCCCTTTCTTCATCAGGACTTCTGGCCTGTTATTATTTACTAACATATGGACAGAAAGTAGCCAGGACAATTGAGAGAAGGCAGCTGACTTGTACTGATTCTTCACCGCCAGCGTAGAGTCTTAGATCCCATCAGACATGAGCACCGCTTCCTACAATAAAAAATATGAAGAGTTAAACCGATAGCTTAAATAAAAATTAAAGGCATGAATTAATGCCAGATACGCATATTCTATCAGCATTATTGTGAATAATTCATATGAAAGTTAAAAAAATCCTCTTTCTAGTTAAGCATTCATTGTAATAATGAGCCTTTCCCGGGCAGTGTTTTTCCACAGACTCCTTCACCACAGGTTGTGTTGTCCCTCGGCACCCCCCTCTTCCCCTGATACCCCCCGACCTGCTGCACCCGCGTTGCAGTGCGGGAAGCTGGACCAGGAAGGGCAGGGATGCTGCTGCTCACACAGTTCACTGCGAGAATCCGTAGCTGCTCCTCTTCTATAACCGAGACGTTATTTGGAACATTTTTAACTAAATTTATTTTTAAACAGATGTTTACTCTAAATTTGCCTTTGATCAGTGAGAACTAGTATCACTTCTTCAAATATTGCTCTTTTAAAGAGAAACAGATTCCTCTTTCATCTGCCTCCAGTTCTTCATGTGTTTTTGCCTGTTGAGAGAAGTCATGTTTTCACTCAGCCTTTATGTTTGAAAGTCTTTTCTCCCTTTTCATCTTTCCCTGTCATTTTTATAGGCATTTTTCATAATTAGATAAAAACAAAAAGTGAAAAATCTACTTTGGCTGGCTAGGAATAACTATTTGTTGGCAGTAGTTTGGGGGGGATTACAAATTTTGTAGGGCCTCTCGGGTTTTTGTTGTCCGGATTCATCACAGTGCTCGCTTCACGATACCCTCTCACCATGGGTCTGTGCACGGCCTGCTGCTTTTAGTTAGTGTTTTTAAAGTTCTTGCACTACCTGTGAGCCCAACACCCGGACCCACAGCTCGGATCTTGGCAGTAACCTCCATCTAACCAAACGTGTCTTCCCCGCCCTCTCCCTGAATCCCTCGACTCAGGTTGTCATTTTCTGGAACTCAGTGTTCACCCAACCCTTGCCTGCTTTCTTTATCTATTTTTTATTGTACCCATGTGTATTCTCCAGAAGTGTTTTTTAAAACTTTATTTGTTTTTACTCTTATTAAAAGGGCGTTACATATTATTTCTGGTATGTACTTTCTTAACTTGCCATTATGCTACCAAGATGCTCCGTGTTGTGTGCTGTATTTCATTCATTTGGACTGCTGTGTGATACCCGTAGTCCGAAGGGGGTGAGTTTGTACCATTGTGTATTTACCCACTTTACTATTGTTGGAGACTTAGGTTGTTTCTAGGTATTTACGATTGCTAACAGTTGCTATGCATGTTCTTATACATTCCTCCTGTTCTGACTATGAGAGCTTCTTTTAGGAATCAAGTCACTGAGCCAGTGTGTTTATGAAGTTCCAACTTTAGGAGATAATGCCAAGCTGTTTTCCAGAGTAATTGCCCTGGGTTGTACTCACATTAACAATGTCAAAGAGACTGGGAGGCCCCATATCCTCGCCAACACGTGGCATTGTCAGAATTTTAATTTTTGTCAATTAAATAGATACGAAGTTAAATCTTACAGTCTTAATTTTTCTTCTATATTTTTGTCAGGCATCTTTATTACCTCTTTTGTGAAATGCCTAGCCATGAATTTTTGTCTTCATTTTTTCTATTGTTTATATTAAGAATTTGTTAGGCATGCTTTATATATTCCCCATACTAGTCTTTTGTCACATGTATCTGTTTTGAATATATTTTCCTCATTTGGAAGTTGGTCTTTTATTTTCTTTAAGGTATATTTAATGATAAGAAGTTCTTAAATTATCAAAATCTATCAATCTTCTATGGTCCATACCTCTTTGTGAGTTAAGTAGTGTTTGTCTAATCCAAAGTCCAAGGGATATTCTCCTATACTTTCCAAGATATTTGATGGTTTGTTTTTTAACATGTAAGACTTTAACCCATCTAAGTTGATTCTTTTTAATTTAACAAAGCAAGGATTCAATGTCACCTGATCTTTTTCATAAAATTTTTATTTTAACATGTCCATGTATTGAATAATCTCTTCTTACTCTGTTGTGACTTTCCACCTCTGTCATATACTAAAGTTTCAAAAGCACATGAATCTATTTGTGACTTTTTATTCTATATTGTTGTTCAGTGTGTGTGTGTTTGTGTGTGTGAGAATTTTAGACACATAAACCTACCCGATCTTAAGTACTTTTGTTTTTCTACCAGGTCCTGGACATAGTAAAAACAAGCATCCGTACAGTCCTTCCACGCATCTGGAAGGTACCTGATGTTGAGGAATTAAGTTTGTATCGGATTTTCAACCGGGTTTTTAATCGCTTACTTTGGAATCATGGTCAAGGACTGTGGAATTGTTTCTGTGATTCAGGGTAAGTTCTATGCCATCTTTTATCGTCGTAATTTTTAATATTTTACTAATTGGTTATAAAGGTAACCCAGTAAAGTGGCTGCATTTCTTTAATGATCTTTTAAAATATGGAATTTGACGGCATATAATTTTTAGTACTCAACCATAATTTCTATCAATTAAGCTGATTAGGTAAGATGATGAATATGAACACACCACCACCTAACTAATTTGAATTCAGTGGAGAGAAGGTAGGCTTCCGTAGAGAAAAGAAAATCTCAATCTCAAACCAATAGGCTTCAAGTTCTACTGTTCCCTTTACGCAGCCAACTTCTAAAATCTTAGCCACACCCTTCTTCCTGCTGCAACTCACTGTCATTTCAGCCTCGAGACATCTACAGTCAAAGATCACACGACCTTTTATTCAAAATGGCTTTCCTTAATCCTGTTCTTATTCTCCCAGTCATCCAAGTTTAATATCTCTGGGGCATTGCATCATCCTCATCCCACTGTCTTTACTGACTATTTGCTAAATCTTGCTAGTTTTTCTGTCCCATTCCCACTGTGGCTACACTAGATTGTGTTCCATTTATTCTTTCAGCAATAATCACATATTTACTACTGTGTTAGATATTTTTGGAGACACAAGCTGAATATGACACAGATGACACAAGTTGAATGTGACCTAAAGAAACTTGGTAACAGTTAATTATCCCACTTACTGAGTGTCAGGCATCATGCTAGTCACTTTGCATGTGGTAAATAATTTAAACCTCATGAAATCAGTTTGTGACGGGTTTGATATTATCTTCATTTTGTGGATAAGGGAACTGAGGCATGAGACAGGTGCTGAAGACCTGGAATTTGGAAGTTGTTAGCCTTAATCCCAGAGTTATGCTCTTAACCAATAAGCTTTGACATCTGGTAGATAAAATGTGATATCATATATACAAAAGAAATCATTTCCAAAGAGACACAGATAAAGTATGACAGGATTTCAGACAGGAGGATCTGTTCTTGATAGAAAGGCTAAGTGAAATTAATAAATTTATGGGCATTTTTGCTTCCAATTTTTTTTGTCTCCCTTACTACATATTCATCACATTTTCTAAAATGACTTCCCTCATTTATTATTAAAGTCTAAACTTCTTATCTGCAGATAAAAGGCTATCTAATATGCTGAGTTTCTCCTTATTTTTCCAGTCTTCTTTCTCATTACTCTCTTACTTGAACTTGAAATCAAACTCATTGTTTTTCAAATCTCTTAAAAATGTGTTCTTTCCTTTCTCTGAACTGTTGATGTCCTTGGTTATCTAATTAGGCTGCTTTCCACAATTCCATCCCTCCAATCCCCTCTGTATTGTTTGATTCCTATGTAAAGCCCCATGCTATTCCTATCTCTTCTGTTAAACCTCAATAGAGGATTCTATTCTGAAAAATCTCATCATGGCCTCCATTTAAATATTCTACCCCTCTGATACTGAATCACACATACTATCTGCAGACTTATACGTACCATATTTTTCTTCTGCTGGTATTCACCAACAGGGAGATTCATAAGGCACTTGGGGTGAGATGAAATCTGAGAATAATCTTGGCTATAAATTATTTCTACAGAGACTTAGTGAAACATTTGAACTGTGCTCCATGGTCCCTTAGTTGGTGGCTCTTTGTAAAGGCACTCCCAGTCTGACCTCATAATGGGAATTTATTTTCTATTTGTTAATCCATTGATTTGACACTATATATGAATCCCAGCTACTCTCTACCATGGCAGTGAGACGTTTTGTTTCTGAAATTAGTGCTGTGCTTTTGAGACTGCAGACAGTCTCCAGTATCAGACTCTAAAGAGAGGCCCATCAGTGCTACTTCCTTGCCTCTAAGCTTCTCTTTCCTGAACTATTTTGCTAACATAGTCTGACTTGATTCAGAATCCTTTTCCCCTGTCTCTGGCACAGTCAGTACTCCACCCAAATTTCTCTGTTGGTATCTATAACTCCTAGTAATCATGCTGATAGTAAATAACACTTATTGAAGGCTTATGAAATGTCTGACACAATTTTACATATTAAATATTTGTATAATCTCAACAAGAGTATTTTGAGTAAATTATTCTTATTATCCTCATTTTACAGATGAGGAAATTGAAGATGAAACAGAGTACACCACTTGCCTACATTCCCTGAGTAAATTTAAACCCAAGTGGTCCAAGTTGAGATCCCAAACCCTTAAGTGGATTTTACTGACTCTCCAAAGCGGCTTTGCCAGTGGCTGTCCAGCTTGATTTACTGCATGTCTTGCCACGTTAGGCACATCCCGAGCTCTTTATGCCTGGGTGGGTGGAGCAGGAGGAGCTTTGAGTTCAATTTGACTCCACTATCCATATACTTTCTTCAATCTGGTAGTTGGTAGAGGTGAATTTAACATCAGGTTTTACTTTGCATCTTTGCAAATGAATTTCTTAGGCTTCATTAATTTAATCAAGTGACATAGTCCTCTGTGTGTTGGATTCTCAGGTTGGACCTGGAATAGTTGTACTGTTTCCTCTGGGTCATGTGTAGGCAACATATACTCCTGTAACTTTTGGTCTAACTGCCAGTAGTCAAGGTGAAAACCTACTCTTCTCAGTTCTCAAGGAATGATTTTACTTTAAAGTTCACCTTTCTTTCATGGCTCAGTGTAGAGTCTTGGAAAAATGTAAATAACTCTGGGTCACTTTGATTCTTGCCTTTGCCTGTCAAGAGCTCCCCAAATAAAACAAAGGCAGTGCACCATGCCCTGTCTGCCTCCAGAAACATCCGAGAGTAATGTAGAACTTTGTGGTAGGTTTCCCTACAATCAGCCCAGGGGGGTCTGCTGACCCATCAAACAGAAAACAGCCTGTCCCTCTCTTTCCCTCTTCCAGGCCTCTGAAGCCCATGCCCAGTAGTCTTTATAACACCTGCAGCCTCCCAGGAGTGTAATGATGCCCTGAATTCTGAACGTGTTCTCTTGAAGGAAATAGCTCTTAGAAGTTTTTCAAATACAATTATCTACCATGTTTCATTGAGACAGGGAACTCTAGGGTTCTGCAGGACTCAAACCCAAGCCTGAGAGCTCAGTGTAACATTTCAGCTGAGAACAGGAGTTTCCCAGGGAAGAGCAGGGGGCAGTGTGGGAGAAGGAAGGGGTCATACAGAAAAGCCCCATCTCCACTCAAAACCCCAATATATATCAACCCCAAAGAAGAGAATCTGGCTTGGACCCTCTACTCAAAAGCATTTCCTTGTGAGAGTTTGTCCTATTGTAAAAGCTTTTCTTTTAGAATCTCAGGATGAGAAGAACCTTTAAGGAGGCAGCAGTCCATTTCCAGGCTGAATTGCACCTACTTGGAAATGTATGTGAGACCCTCGGTCTGCATAAAGCCTGTGGCTCGCCCTTCCAACTGGACATGGTGCTGTTAGTACTTTCCCACTGAGTAATCTTTCTGCTGGTGATTCTTCAGTTGGCATATTGTCCTTTATAAAACTTTTCTTTCTTCTTTCTGCTATTTAACTTTAGACTACTTCATCATAAATTAATACTTGTATCAGAGGAGAAAGGGATGAATCAGTTGCCCTCTGTAGATGACTGCTTTATGAAGTGTTTTGATGAGGGAGTGGGTGAAAATGAGTGGATTACTGGATAACAAAGATTTTTAAGTTTCGGCATTTTGCTAATCACTCCCTTTTGTTGCCAGAAGTATTCCGTATTCTATACTTTGTATTAGCAGTAAAAAAAAAGGCATTTAAAGTAATTTCCTTTCATATATCTCTGAGGATTAGGGGAAGCCAGAAAGAACTTTTTAATCATTGAGCTTTTTAAAAAATTCATAGATTTTGGTGCTCCATTTTCTTGGATTTTAGATTCAGAGAGTGGGTTGATGAGACCCTGACTTCTTTGATAAACACACTGGTATTTTTAACTATTTTTACTTCTTTTCACCTTTTCATTCACATAAAGATGAGGTCTCCCTATGTTGCCCCAGCTGGTCTCGAAGTCCTGGGATGAAATAATCCTCCCGCCTCCGCCTCTTGATTGCTGGGATTACAGGTGTGAGTCACTGCTGCTGGCCCTCCTTTCACCTTTTAAGAAAACGTTGTATCGATCACATTGGAAATTGAAGTACTGTAGTACATGTCTTACAAGAGGAATTTTACACCTACTCAGCTGTGCCAGGTGGCAGGTAGAGGAGGGGGCACAGTTCTGATTTACTCAGATTCCTTTGTAGAGTGGGGACACCAATTGCCGTACGAGACAGGAGTCATTCATTTTCTTTACGAGGAGTTGGGAATGCGGACACTTCAGTGGAGATTAAGAGAGTAGAATGGTAGTCGTTGGCCTGTGGTGGTAAATATGTCCACCAGAAATAAATATGTGCAAAACCTTGATTCATATTTTTATTTTAAATATTTAAGGAATGAGAAAATGAGACACCAAAGCTGATCATGTTATACCTCACATATTATTCAGAAAGTTACATCAAATTAGAGTGTTATGTGTATAAAAGAAGCCCTTTTGTCTTTCTTCCATTTATTTGTTATTTTTCTACCTCCAAACCCCAGTGCAGGTAAGGAAAAGGTACCGTGATGTGAGTGACCTGACAGTTGATCTAATCAAATGGCTCCAGAGTATCAAAAAATAAACACATCCAAATTGCAAGGGGAGGGTGGTGGTGGAGGTAGACTTTTGTGGGCATACCCGAAAGCCAGCAGAAAGAAAGTCAAAGCCGAGGGCGGCACCTGTGACTCAAAAAAATGAAAGAAAGAGAAAGTCAAAGCTCAGGACGCTTTTTCTTTGTGTATTTACATTTACACAAAATTTTATTTCTCTATGCCCAGACATGCAGGGTTTGTTAGATTATGGTATATTAAGCACATACGTGTTCCCTAATTAATTTAATGTCTTCCAGTGTTTTTTTGATCAAATCAGGTAATGTGATTTTATATTGATATCTGCATCTATATATCTTGATAAACACGTGTGTATCACACCTGGTTTTTCTTATTTAGTAACAATTTGAATTTCATTTTTAGAGTTAATTAGTGCATTACTGTTTCTTGAGTGAAAATAACTTTTACTCCTTTGTTAATTAAAAAAAAACAAGATTATATTTAGTCTATTATAGTTAATCTTGAACATCTCAGAACACTGAAGAAAATTTGTTTCTTTCAGAAGTTAGCTCATTTGAATCTCATTCCTTTAAGGAAACTTGTCAGGCACTGATAGGGTGCCGTCTGTTTGAGACCCTGCTTCTCCTGAAAAAATAAACAGTAGCTCTTCAAAAAGAAATACCTTTATGAGTGTCTACAGCATTTTTTAAAATTCAAGATATATCAAATATCCACAGAAGGCTGAGCATGGAGTCTTTGAATTTCCCATTGGGAAGTGCATTTCGTAGGAAAATATTTTCCTTAATGTTTTTTCCTTTCCAAAAGTCTACTCTTTTCTCTCTGAGGGTTACTTGAATTGGTTTATGTAAAACGAGACTTGAACCATTACCAAATCTCAAACCAAACTTTCTCCTCCAGGATTGAAAAGCATTTCACTTATACTAAGAAATAAGTCAGTGTCTCTTTTTCTGTCTCTCTCTGGTGGAGGGTTGGTGAGGTTATTTCCTGATTTAAGCTGTGGTGGCCCCTTAGGTAATTGTGTGGCACACACAATTGCCATTAACCAAGGAAGTGTGCCCTGTTACCTTTGGAGTAAGCAGAGTACGTGGCCAGAGGAAGAACACCACTGTTAGGACTGTACTAGGGTAGTACTTGGTAAGGTTACCTTACTTCTAGAGCAGCGGTTCTCAACCTGTGGGTGGCGAGCCCTTTGTAACAATGAAAATACATCCTGCATATCAGACATTTGCATTACGATTCATAACAGTAGCAAAATTACAGTTATGAAGTAGCAAAGAAAATAATTTTATGGTTGGGGGTCACCACAACACAAGGAACTGTATTAAAGGGTCACAGCATTAGGAGGCATTAGGAAGGGTAACGCTGTCTAAAAGTTTTTTTTTAAAGGGTGGCTGTAATCAAGGGATTAACCTCAATTCTTCTAGTGCAGAGAGGTCACAAATTAAATTGCAGCAACTTTTTAATCACTTGTGGGATCATTATTAACGTTAAGGTAAATACACATTCCTAGAACACTTTAATTCTTGAGCAATTAGCTCAGTATTTTACAAATATTTTAATATAATGTGTTTCCGTTTTATAGGAGGTATTATTAAATCATCCTCTTAGCTACCCATAGTTGGCAGCATTAATACTTTAAAGACAGGTGGCACTGAGTGAGGTGGTTTGTGCCTGTGGTAACCTGCAGTCCCAGCAATTCGGGAGGCTGCAGCCAAGGATCGCTTAAGCCCTGGAGTAGGAGCCGCAACAGGCTGGGACTGCAGCTGTGACTAGACACTGCACTCCAGCCCAGGGGACGTAGAGAGCTTCCCCGTCTCTAAAGAAAAGAAGATAAATAGTACATGAATTCAATGCTATTTTTTTTTTAATGTAAAGATCACTTTCCTAATTTATATTTGTTATAGGTCTTTCAACCGTCCATAGTTATTGTAGCCATTTCTACCTTCCCTTACAGGTTTGTTGCTAGGTAAGTGATATAACTGGTTCCCATTTTTAACAGTGAACGTAATACAAGGTCATGTCTGTTTCCATGCCAACAGATGCTCGTGGGAGAGTACATTCAGTAAAAACCCAGAGATGATGACTTCTTTGCAGCTCCAATGCTGCCAGCGCCTGGTTGAGCTTTGTAAACAGTGCCTCCTAGTGGTTTACAAATATGCAACTGACACCAGAGGATCACTCTCAGGCATTGGTCCCGACTGGGGTAATTCCAGGTACTCGCTCACGTTCTGTAGCCCCTGTGACTTTTATATAAACTAATGCTAACTTACTGTTTGACCTTGAGTCTCCTTTTGCTTATGTGGCTAGTGAAAAAGCTAAAGACCCAAAATTCATACATGCTACTACCTACAAAATATTTTTAATTAGCACAGTCTTTACTTTTAAGGGACCAAACTGGGGCAGCAATCATGAACAGCACGGTGATAGAACATACATGGAAATGAGATTATTTGACTTTTATATTTTTGCTTTCAAAAACCAAGTCTGAGAGCATCTCAAAATGTAGTGATACACTCAGCTTTTGTTCTTCAGTGGAGATATTTCAGCATTTATCCCTGTGGCTTCTGCAAGCGGGAAGATGCCTTTGGTTTCATTTTTATTGCTCAGTATGCCTCTACTACTTTGATTACCAGCCAGATATGTAGCAGGTGAATTTTTGTCAAGTTCTGTTTAAAAACTGAGTTTTATAAATGTTGTCTAGTTGAAATGGTTTTCTAAGAGCCATGCAGAGAAAAACTAGCCAGACATGGTGGTGCACGCCTGTAGTCCCAGCTACTTGGGATGCCCAGGCAAGAGGATCATTTAAGCCCAAGAATTTGAGGTTGCTGTGAGCTATGACACCATGGCACACTTCCCAGGGTGACAGAGTCTTACTGTCAAAAAAAAATATTTTCACATAAATTATTGAGATTTATATTTTTAATCTTTGTCTTAGATTCTGTCATTGTCCTGTTATGTAGGACCTTTAACCTATTTTGACTCCTCTGCAAACAGAAGCAGATTGATTATAACAATAGCAGAGGTGAAGTTAACTGTTACTATTTAAAATTCATAAATATCGAAGTTATATCCTATGGTTTCGATGTTTTGACTAAAACAAATTATTCAAATACCACTTTAATATTTTCATTGACTTGAAAGAACGAAGGGCGTTTTTTAGACATCACAACAGACAAATGTAGAACCTTCTCTTTAAGGTTACTCTGGAAGCGTGATTGGGAAAACCTTAACTTCCAGCCTAGGAAGGAATTCATTCAGACTCTGAATTGCCACTGCTGCAATTCCAGATTTCATAAGCCAGTTTCTGTTGACTGATCTTGTAGCTTTTGTGGGTAGGCAAAATACAGTAGAACCTCCATAATTGGCCACCTCCCTACATCGAGTGCCTCCTAAACTTGACCCAATTTTCATAGACCAGACATGCACCATATGTATGTATCAGTATAGCAGGCCTGGTTCCTTATGGTGACCACTTTCTTATGTTGGCTACTTTCTTACAGTCCCTCAGATGGTCAACTTATAGAGTTCTACTATGCAGGGTAGCTATTAAGTTTGTGTGGAATTTAGAATAGTGTACAATTTAAAATTGCACATGAACTTATAGCCACCCTGTATAACAGGATGAGCCCTCCTGGTTGCTCTGGGGGAAGAAGTTATGCTTTGCAGCTGCTTCAGAGCCTTTGATTTTCTTGCCCTCCTCATAGTCAGAAGTAATATTCCCAATCCTGGAATCTAGACTTCTGTACTAAATGGTGAGGATGACCCCAGTATAGTAATTGTAAGCATTTTGGGTGTTAGTAAATACAGTTTGATTCTTGGTGAAGTTCAAAACCACTGGGAGAGAAATGCAGGAGTCAGACAGATAATCATCAAAATATAGCTTCGTTACTGATAAACATTACGTTAGGGGACATGGCATAGGTGTGAACCACGTGAGTTTTCTAATGTTCAATTTAAGAGTTAAACTTATCCACCCTGCCAAAGGCAGAACTGGATCAACCCAACCTTCCATGGCCACTGCCCTATAAAGTCAAGATCAGTGGTTCTGAACCTTCCTAAGGCCGCAATGTATTCTCATTGTTAGAAAGGGGTTGCGACCCACAGAATGAGAACTGCTGGTCTAGATCCTTTAGTGTCGGCAGGAGAGCAAGAAAGAATGCATCCCCTCTGCAGAAAGGCAGAACCAGAATGAAAAAGAGGCTGAACTAAGTATGCCTGTGTCCTCCTTTTAAACTCACAAATCAGTAACAGTTCTGGTAAGGAGGACAGGAAATTTACACTAGTGACAGTTCTTCTAAATGGAAACACAAGTGAAATGAAATAAACATTTCCCCTTAATATCTAGTTATTAAAAACCCACATCAAGGTCACATTAATTTCAAAACATGTAAAAAGTGGCCATATCTTTTTTCCCTCATAGATAAGTAGTGGACCTTACAGCATTTTACTGAAATGTGGAAGTTACTTAACTTATTATTTATTAATGGATTGATACATTTTATTTATGAAGTATACTTGGTAAAATGTAAAGATGAATTTATATCCATGGTATTTATAATAAATATAAATATATCTATCTTAAATAATTTATGAAGCATACCTAAACAATTTATGAGGAGATACATTTTGGTTAATTTATCTGTAAAATTAGAAGACAAAAAAAAAATAGAGCTAATAACATGAGTCAGGTTTATGGACCATGTTTAATCTTGATCAAAGACCTATAGGATATTTCTTAAGAAGCTCTAAAGCTCTTAAGGAGTATACAGGATCTAGTACATGAAAGAGAGTGGCCTTCAAACTTGAAGTCTCAGAAAAATAATAATATAATATGTACTTAATGTGCACACCAAGTGAAAAGCCATTTCTCAGAGATGGACTCATAATAACTAAGCAAGTAGAACTGATTTATAAAGCCAGATGGTGTGTATGTACACACACACACACACACATACACACACACACGGCTGTCTAGAAAGGATCCAGCCATGCATTTCTTTCTTTTTCTTTCTTCCTTTTTTTTTTTTTTTGGTAGAGACAGAGTCTCACTTTATTGCCCTCATTAGAGTGCCATGGCCTCACACAGCTCACAGCAGCATCCAACTCCTGGGCTTAGGCGATTCTCTTGCCTCAGCCTCCCGAGTAGCTAGGACTACAGGTGCCCACCACATGCCCACTGCATGTCTTTATTTTTCACATTACATGGCTGAATATCTTCCAGGTAGCCCTTGCATATGTGTATGTACAGGGTCCAACAATTAAGTTTGTGAACTTATCCTAGAGAAAGTGCCATCTACCTCATTGCTGGATGTCACAGTCTCCTTCAAAGTGCCCCCTTTGGGGAACTGTGTACCCATACCAGCGCCTAGCCCACCCTTCAAAGCACTTTTCCTGGGACGAGTTCGCGAACTTAGTTGTCAAATGTCATATGATAATGGTTCTGAGGGCCATTCTAGAAAGAGTTCCAAAATTGCTTTGAGTGTTGGACTAGGCACTGGCATCAGTGCGTAGTTTCCCAAAGAGAGCACTTCAAGGTGACTGCAGTGACATTCAGCAGTGATACAGCACTTCTACTGAGATGAGTTTGCAAACCTAATTGTCTGAACTTCTATACATATATATGTTTATATGTGAATAGATACATGTATGTGTATGTATATGTATGTATGTACATATGTGTGTGTGTATCTCCAGGATACTAGAGTTCTTGGGACCAGCTCAATATTTCACTGTAACAAGGCTTCCCTGGGAAGCTTTGGGATCTCTGACTACTTTTCAGCCTCAACATTTCGGTCTTTTTTATCTTCCATGTACTGAGCTCTCACATAGGCTAATTTCACAAGAGTTCTGTGGCTGAGAACATTTTAAAAAACGACCAAGTTAGCATTTCTGCTTTTGGTACTAGAATACAAGGTACTTGGACAAATCCTCCTTCTGATAACAAGTACATAGCTGCACTAAATACCAAGATACTTGCTAGAAGACATTCGAGTGTTAACAAGGTACTTGTTAGTGAACAACAGTTGGTACTGAGTAGTGCTTTAGTCAGTCTCATGAGCCTAGGGACAAAAGTAGGAGTACAGGCCCTGCCAAAGATTGGGCCTCAGTAAACACTCTTGATTCCTGGGAGTGATCATGTTCCAGATGGTTTACAAAGCAAACCTGACCAAACTAAAAGGAAAAGTAGACAGATCTACAACCATAGAGGGAAATTTTAATAATCACTTCTCAGATAAAAAAATAAGTGAAAGTTCAGAAAATTTTAGTATTACAGTTAACAGACTTAATTGTCTTATATAGAAATTAATAACCCCAGAATACAATACTTCAAGCACACTATGAAATTTTACAAAAATCAACCATATGGTGGGATTAAAAAACACATATCAACAAATTTAAGAACATTGAAATTGTATAGAGTTTTTTTTCTTACCACAATTCCTTTAAACTAGAATATAATAACAAAATATAACCAGAAAATCTGTACTTTGGAAAGTTAAAAAATACGCTTATAAATAACTCATGAATCGAAGAATGAATCATAATGGGCATAATAAAATATTTATATTTTTGTTATGCTGAATAATAACAAAAATATTACAAATGAAACTTACAGAATATGCCTAGGTCAGTATTTTAGGGATAATATTTATAGACTTATTTGAATGTATTAGTAAAGAGTAAAGGCAAAAACTAAATCGAAGAAACCATTTTTAAAAATGACAAAATGACATTTAAGTAACCCCCCCCAAAAAAAGCAGAAAAAGGAAATCATAAGAGAGCAGAAATCAATGATATAAAAAAATCATAGAGTAAAGAAGATATACACAGCTGAAAGTAGTTTCAGAAAAGACTAATAAAACTGATAAACACCTGGTGAAATTGATTGAGATAAAAAATGCACAAATAACTCACATAAAGAACAAAAAGGGAGGCATTACTACAGATTTTATAAATATTTAAAACTTGATCAGAAAATATTGTTAACAATTTCATGCTGATAAATTTGGTGATTTAGATGAAGTTAATAAATTCCTAGAATAACAGTTATCACCAAAAGTGACACAAGAAGAAAAAGAAAGCCTTAAATTGTCATAACTACTAAAGAAATTAGATCTATATTTCAAAGCCCTCCCACTCCTAGGTTAGGTGGCTTTGCTAAACAATTCTATCAAACTCACCCAGAGACTAGGAAAGGGGAAGCACTCTCCACCTTGCTCTATGAGGCCACCCTGTGTTTAATACCAAAATATGACCAGGACATTATGGCAAAGGAAGATGACAGTTCAGTCACACTCCTAAACATAGGTGCAGAATGAACCCAGAAAGTTTAAATAGGATAATATACACCATGACTCCCTTCGGCTTATTCCTTCAATTTAAGGATGCAATAATATTAAAAAGTGATCAATGTAATGTGCTAGAGTTATAGAAATAAAACATAATTTCAAAAGATGTAGAGAAATCACTTGAAAGAATTCAGTATACATTCATGGTTTTAACAGTGCTTAGCTAATTAGAAACAAAGAGAATCTGATAAACGATAACTATAAAAAACTGGTAACAAAGCCACCTGGTGTTGGAATGTAAAATACTTACTTTTTCAGATGACGAACAAGATAAGACTGTCTATTATTACCACTTCTATTCAGCATTATCCTGGAGGTCCCAGCTATTTTAATGCAATAAGCAAAATAAAACACATTCAATTTGAAAGAAAGAACTAAAACTCTTTACTGGTAGATATGATCGTATTCATACAAATGCAAATAAATCGACAGTTAAATCATTAAGTGAATTTAACAATTTTGATGAAATCAAAGTCAGTATAAAAATGAACTGTATCTTTGTATATCATCAACAAACAGCTAAAATATGAAATTTGAAATATTTATCAATAGCATGAGGTAATATCTAGTGCTTAGGAATAAATCTAGAAAAAATATATAAGAACTTTATGCAGGAAAATATAAGAAAATGGAAAGATAGAACTTATTCATCATTGGAATCAATATTATCAATATGTCACTTTTTCTCATATAATTTCGTATATCTATAAATTCAATATAATCCTGCTATAAGTCCTAACAAATTTTTACTTTTACTTTTTTGGTGGAGAGAATTTGACAAAAGTGTATTCTAACATTTATACAGGAAAGAAAAAGAATAGATAAGGCAATCTTGAAATAGAATAATAAAATGGTAAGATTCAGTAATTGCAGTGTCCCAAGGATTGTAACAAAGTTAAAGCAATTTAAGATCATGCAATATTGATAAAAGAATTGACAAATGAACCAATGGAACTATTCAGAAAAGCTAATAAGCCATCCCAGGCAGGACTGGAGACTTGATCGGTGGGGAAAGGAAATTTGTTTAAATAAATGGTGGTAGGACAGTTGATTTTCCAAATAACACCCAAAAAGAAGCTTAACTTTGCCCACACCATAAACAGCAATCATTTTCAGATGAATTAAGTCTGTAGATGTGAAAGGTGAAACTGAGGATTTTGGAAGATAATATAAAAGAATATTTTTATGACCCTGAGGCATTCAGAGATTATAAAGATAGTGCTAGTCATTATATGAATAGATGAGTCCATTGACTATGTTAACATTAAGAACATACATTCATCATAAGACCCGAGTAAGTGAAAGAAGGAAGCCACAGGATGGAAGAAAGTATTTGCAACCCATATACTCTATAAAAACCTCTTACATAGATTATAGAATGCCTACAAATTTCTAAGAAAAAAACAGAAAATAAGATATTTGAAAACAAGGACCAATGAACATTTGGAAAATTTTTCCATTAATTAGTAATCAGGGAAATGAAAATTACCCATCACTGTATACCAAGAGTTGATGAGAATGTAGAGTAATAGTAACTGTCTTCCCCTGCTGGTGATGGTGAAAATTGCTATCTTTTATAACAGTTCATAAGTTTTTATAACAGTTCAGCATTATGTACAAAAGCCTACCCTTCTTCTAGGTACTATGCTCCTAATAAATTCTCAGCTCAGATGTATGCTGATATGGACCAAGACTTACTAGAATGACCGTAGTGGCATTTACTGATGAAAGTAGCTAAGATTTGAAACCACCTGGATGTCCATGGAACTTTTCTAATGTTCGTATGATGCTGAAAATGGAAACAACTGTCCTCCCACATAGCAACATGGATGAGTCTCAAACATAAAGCTGAGCAGAAGCCACATACAAAGGAAGAGATATTCTGTCCTGTTACGGTTCCCCGAAGCCCTCTGTTCGTTGACGCAGAGAAAGGAAACCGCAGATGGAATGATTGGTATGAAGGGAGGTTGAGGCTCAATCTGGCACAGCCACCCCGCTCATCTTTACTCATTAGCTTATGTACCCTAAAACATTCAGTAAGACCGTGGGAGGCTGTACCCCTACACTGTCCATTTATTAAAAAAACAAAACCAGGCAAAACTAAATTCTAATGTTAAAGAATGTGTACTTGGATGGTAAGCAAAGAATTATCACGAAGATCAGAATAGTGGTTAACATGGGGAGGTAATATACTATAACACAGGGTTCTGGGATGCTGGGAATGTTCTGTTACCTCACGTGGGTGGTAGTGATATCAGAAATCACTTTATAATACTCATTAACTTGGTCATTTATATTTTACATACTTTTCTGAGTGAGTCTTATACTTCACAATTAAAAAGTTTTAATAATGAAGAGTTAAATACATGGTGCTATTTATGGTCTTGGATGGGTCTATGTATTTATTTCAGAACAGGGATAGTCTTCCCAATAAGGCTGACATTTATAGTACTTATATTAAAAATAGTATGGGTGTCCCCAAAGAGAACATGGGAAATTGTGGCTAAGTCTACCTTTATTCATGAAATATTCATTACAAAATTTTACAAAATATTTGTAAAATATTTTCCATGTGTTGGCCACCTCTTAGTAAAATTTTGTAATGAATATTTTGTAAATAAAGGCACATTTAGCTACAATTTCCCATTCTCCCTGTGCATGGTGACTAGGGACAGCTCTGGGGACACGCTGCATTTCACTGGCTCCATACGCTATGAGCCAGACATGGCAGAAACTAGTGGACTCTTTCATAGTGGAGAAGACTGAGGCCCCAAGAGGTTGTCCAAATCCATCTTGGTAGCATATGCAAATGTGAAACTTCAGATCAGGGCTCTCCCCTTCTTAAAGTCAAAGCAAAAACCACAGAACAGTGAACATCGCCAGGATGGCTATTAGCAAAAAAAAGTAGAGAATAATGAGTGTTGGCAAGGATAAGAAAAAGCTGGAGCCTTCGTATATTGCTGGTGAGAATGAAAAATAGTGCAGTCATGGTGAAAACCAGTTTGCCAGTTTTTCAAAAAGTTAAATAGAGAGTTACAGTATGACCCTGCAATTCTACTCCTAGGTACATACCCCAAAGAATTAAAAACAAGGAATCAAACAAGTACTTGCACACCAGTGTTCATAGCTGCATCATTCATGATAGCCAAAGGATAGGAAAAACCCAAGTCTTCATCAGCAGGTGAATGGATAACAAAATATGGTGTGCATGTATAACAAAGTATTAGTATAAAACAGACTGAAATTGGGATATATGCTTCAGTATGGATGGAGCTTGAAAACATGCTAAGGTAAATAAGCCAGACACAAATGGGCAAATATTGTGGTTTCATTTACATGAGGTATATAGTATGGACAAATTTATAGAGACAGAAATAGGTGTTCCCAGGGGTAGGAAGGAGGGGGAATGGGAATTCAGTATTGACTGAGTGAAGAGTTTCTGTTTGGGATGATGAAGGAGGTCTGTAATTAGCGGGATGGTTACCTAACACTGGATGTACTTAATGTCACTGAGTTGTACACCTAAAAATGGTCAAAAACTAGTCAATTTTATGTTATACATTTTACTACAACAAATATTTTTAAACACGCAGGACAGATATGCTGTTGATCTTCATTTACCTGATCCCCCAAACTGTGAACCTGAGTTTATTCAGGCAGGATCAGGAGTCCTGGTCTTACTCCAGGAAGATCCTTGAAGGTGGGGTAGCTTGTTTCTCGAAGTTAATTTTCTACCAGTCTTCTTTTCTAGACAGCAATAAGTCGGTCCATAAAAGACTAAGCGATTCTGCATCAGTCGGGAGTCACACGAGTGTGTGTTGGATGTCTGTGTGGTGGATGTGTGAGGACGTCCGCACCCAGCCGCAGGGATGGGGACTGAAGCTCTGTGAGGGAAACAGATGGGGTCAGGGTAGGCAGAGCTGTTTCTCCTTGGCATGAGTTACCTATGAGTTAGCTATACCTCTACAGTAAGAATAAGCTAGAAAAAAATATAAAGCTGTAAACTTTTCACATTTTTTGGTGCTTTACTCTTTAGACATAATATCTACTTCCTTGAGATAGAATTCCTGCTTAAAAAAATTAGATTATTCAACTACATCTCAAAGAACATTTCAAAAATAATCTCTGATGTTCAGCTAGTACGTGACCCCCCAAGAGATATGAAGGCAGATACTCCATTGTATTTCCCGGGAACCCTTTAAAGTACCCCACAGCACTTGCATTAAGGAAGCAAAGTGTTGCTTCCAGTGTAAGTTCATATACTTTTTTTAGTTCATGCCGAACTTCTTTTTCTTGTAAAATCTTCAGAAAGTTTCATCTTGACTTTTTCTGCTTCTGTTAAAAAGCTTAGGTTGGTGGCATGTATATTTTTCCACTTTAGAGACTATTTTATGTTTCATATTTCTAAAAAGACAAATATAAAAATAGTAGCCATTAGTTGTGAAGTTGAGACTCATGTACAATGACAATCGTGTGAAATTGTCACGACAGGGTAGCGTGGTTGGTGGGGCACGGCTCACATGCCAGCCTCCATGGATCTGAATTCCAGCTCTGCCAATTAGTAACTACGTGACCCTGGGCAAGGACCCTGAGCCCATCTGCCCCATGAAGTTTCTTTGTCTGTAAGATGGAGCTAACAATAATATATACAAGATGGAATTGTTATGCGAACCAAATGAGTTAGTATTTTTTAAGCGATTAGAGTGGTGCTGTGTACATGGAAAACACCATGTAAATGTATGTTCAGCAAAATAGTGTAAGTTAGTGGTGGTCCTTTTATACTTTTATTTTTTTCTTATGCAAAATGGAGATCTTTATCTCAGAAGTTTATGTGAATGTTACTGAAATGTCAATAATGACTATTGCCTGGAAATGTTTTGAAATAAATTTGATGGAAGTTACTGTTTACCGTGTAATTATCAATGCAAAAGAATATATCTTCACCAGAAGGTAGAATGACTCTCGGCTACTACAGAATAGTGAGTTTTGATCAAACACCTTAATTTCTTTTGCACTTTTGCCCTCTAGGGAAGGATGGCCTTTCCACGGCAGAAGATGCCAGATTAATCATGATTCTGCCAACTCTTGACATAATAATTAATTCATATAAATTACCCGAGTGATATTAAGAAAATAATTTATATCACCTGTGATGTGAGAAATCAATTGTTTCATTATTCATCACCCATTATGCTGTTTTGATTTAATTTGGCTTGTTGTATATTATTTTACTGGTCTATTAACTTAATGATTTGAGCAATTATTTATAGTTTATGACATTAGGTAATAGATTTAGAGAATATTAGCTGATAATTCATGATGAAATGATATTTATGAATAGTATGGAAAATTTTCTTATTTTAATCTGAGTGCTGTATGTGGTTTGATTATAGAGAATTTATTTTCTCTCTACAAAATTCAACACAACTATAAATGCCATTTTCCATTGACATGGAAGTGTCCTAGTTATCTGTATTATTTGGCATAGAATAGTTAGCTAGCAGTGCCCATGGAACTCAAGTTCTTCATGTATCCATTGGAAAAACAATATTGTTACTGGAGGATCTTAATGTCCAGTAAATAAAATAAAATATATGATCTGATGGCCTACCACTATCTCCTTTTCCAAGTCTACTGATAATGACACATTTCCTTCTATTACTATATCTGCTCTAGGAAATTCCTCATAAATATCTTGGTCCTGACTTTATAGAATGTTCTTTTCATCTGTACGAGGATGTTATTTATTTGTTCATGTGGATTTTTTTGACCATTTCTCTGTAGACTTACGTCAGGCTAGACTAATGCTAATCAAAGTTCTTCACAGGAAAACATATTATACAGGTACACAATGTTTTATTTACAATCCCTAATTTTCAGAGCCTTGACAACTGAAAGAATGTTAACTCATTTGTTTGCAAATCTAACCTGAATCGACAAAGTTGTTTATAGCCTTTATCTTTCTAATGTATTGTGAATATTTATACATTTATAAATTTATACATTAATGGTTTACAAGATACTGCTCTAAGGCCTTGATAGAGGTATTATATAGTATGTGCACTGTATTATCTTTCTAAAATCTGGAACAAAAACATATTTTGAAATACATTTGGCTTCATGGGTTACATGTTACCAGTAATCATGATTGCTTTTGATGTTTTGTAAGCAATGGATGGTCTGAGGATTTAAAATTTATAACTTAGTTAGAAATGTCAATCTTCTTTTTTTTTTTTTTTTTTTTTGTGGTTTTGGCCGGGGCTGGGTTTGAACCCACCACCTCTGGCATATGGGGCCGGCGCCTTACTCCTTTGAACCACCGGTGCCACCCCTGACATGTCAGTCTTTAACTTTTTCTACAGGATTACCTATAGTCATTATGCATCAATGATATATTATTAAGTTATAATCAGTGCTTACAACATCTTTGAAACAATTACTGTCAATATGGCTAGTCAAATTCTCATATCACATGTTTTTAAGAAATACTTGAGTGGGCCCACACATTACTAAAAGGGACCAATGATGAATTCTGAATTAACATTAGCCACATAAACAATTTCACATACAGTGGCTCTTTATGGGACACCATTTTATTATTATATGTTATGTCTGTCTATATTCCACTCTCTGGGTGATGCTCTATGACCCTCTCCCCTGCTCCTTCACAGTCTGGGGGAAGAAGTCTTTTTAAATGAGTTACATTTCTCATATAAAATATGTAAATGTATAACCCTATATAACCCTGTAGTGGGGGAATGTTAATAATAATTTACTTACCAAAATCTAATTTATGAACTATCATTTTTAGGTGTTTGCTACCAGGGAGTACCCCATTCTTCATGAGAACACCATCCTACAACTTGAAATACAATTCACCCGGAATGACTCGCTCCAATCTTTTGTTTACATCCCGATATGGCCATTTGTGAAACAGGAAGATCACCATGAGTTATGCATAATAGCAAATGATTTCCCCCCCTCAAGCTGAACACGCAGAGAAAGTGACCATTAAGTGCTGTTTATGTATATAAGACATATATGTGTGTGTGATAATATATACACACATGCGCTCAAATAACATATATATTTATTAATATTATGATGAATGAAAAAAGAATTAGCAGAAAACTGAATATAAGACTTAACCTTTCTGGAAACGAAATAAACCATGTTAAAATTGTTTACACAAATATGTGAATGTCTAGAATTTGCTAGGTTTATAATTAATTCCTTCCTACTAGAAATGTTATTTTTGTTGCAGAGTATATAAAACAGAATTGATCTTGAATTGATCCCATTACAGTGTTAAATTATTTTCTAGATATCATGCCTTTTGACTCAAAAAGGGGTTAGTAGTATAATACCTTATTAATTCTCATCTACAGTAGCCATTTAAAATGAAACAAAAATATATAGAGGCCTGGTGTCGCTTGATGATAGGACTAAGTATAAAATGGGTGTATCATTACAACAGCACACTAGAAAGTACTAGAAATTTCATGACCTGACTCCCCAACATTTTTGTTCCTTTATGTGGAAATTTAGCAACTTGCAAAACTCTGCAGTTTCAGTAAAGACCTGGTAAGATCATCTTATGATCTAAAATGAAAGACAGTCCCATGTGTTAAAAATAAAATGCAAAATTGTTTTCATTCTTACTTTTCACAGGGAGTCACATAAAGGAACAGAAAATGACAGTAAGGATAAAAATCTTTCTGCATGGTTTTTGTGTCTCATTTCACTTGTTTTTATTCAGAAAGTAAATCTTTGATGGGTTTAACTTACAGTGAAACACAATTTCTTCTGTTTTGCAGAAATAGAGGAGCTGACATTTCAAACTCATTTTGAAGTTAGAATGATTCACACCTACTCTATAAATCACCCAAGGTGGAGACCAAGTTAACACTGCAGAGTCTAATACAGTAGTTTCTCATTTGCGTCATGCAAAAAATTCAAATGATTGTGAATAGTAGATTCCAGTTATTACATATTACTAATCGCTGATGTAATTAAAAAAACCCACTTGAGGGCTCTTCTTAAAAAATCAAAACAGAGCATGACATTTTCTTCCCATCTGAAGTTATTATGCATAAGTTTCATAGCAATACTTCCTTTTCTTTAATACAGTTTTCCAAACAATGAATGAGCTTTCAGTTTTCCATAAAAAATATAAACAACGCAATTGCTGATATTGAGATTCTCAGAAAGTGCACGATTCACTTTTTAGAATTTATTTAAACTTTTCCCCCCAACAGCTTTATTTTCTCACAGATGTTAATTATTTTCAAAATTCAGGAACCTTATACCTGCTTTTATTATCTTAAAAGTTATGTCCAATAAAGCAAGAAATGGCCCTCCAGGAGAAGGAGAACTAAGAGGGGCAAATTGGCCTGAATTAACTCACAACCCGGATAGTTTGCAACCTAAAGTTGTAAGTTAGATGTATTGTGCTTTTGAAGCCATCTTCTGAGTTCGTCGGGCTGACGTAGTTCAGAATTTCCTCAGTTATTGCTGAGGACTTTATGACTGTATAACATGCACAGTTCACTATGTACTTTTCCTTGTGGCAGGCATCCCCAAGGAAAGTTTGTTATTATCATTGTGGAAGAAAAGGACAAGGGCGTCAGGATGAAGGACAGTTATGACTCCCATTTTGTGAATTCTTCGACATGTCGCAGATCTCTTAGAATAAATAGTGTGAAAACTAGAATATTACCAAATCACCATAAGAACAATCTTATCATAAAAACTCCTCTTGATAAGATGCGCTTGTTCTTATCATGACTGAATAAGTAAATTCATGAAGAATGTTTTTCATGAACTCTTTTCTCGAAGAGTTTTTACTCAGCGTTTTGAAAGTTCATGGTTTGGCGACAAAGGAGGCACAAAGTTAAGCGTCTGGGGTGTGATAACCCAGTTTGTTAGCTGCTCATTTGCATAAGCCAAAATCACAAATGGTCACTTAGTTTGGTAGCGTGTATGCTTTGGAACTTTTGTCTTTAGTTACCCAAGAGTGAATTTTTCGTATAAAACCAAAATAAGAATGGCCAACACTGGGAGGACCCCTCCCGCCAGGCCAAAAAAAAAAAAAAAAAAAAAAACCAAAAAACCCACACAAACAAAAATTTTAAGACTAAGAGTAAATGTAAATTTATGAAACTACTCAATGGATGGGAGGTAAATTTCATTTCTCTAGCGACTTCAGCCTGGCCGCCTTTTTGAGTACCAGAGTTTCATTGCCCACATTTACCTATCGGCACTGGTCTGGTTTGACATGATGATGTTGGGAATAAAAGCCATGTGCTCATTATTTACATATGCTTCTTGGTGTGCTGTGGATTGTGTCTGCTGAAGGGCTGTTCCCTAAGGAGCAGCTAAGAAGAGAAGATACAATAAACCGCGGAAATCCCGAGAGCCATAGAAATGTTCTAGAGGTACAAATATTCCTTATTTTTTATTATAAATTTTGTATTCGTAGGGTTAAGACATATCAGCATAAGTGATACTACAGATCCGATTCTGAGAAAAGAGCTTTACCTTAAAAACCCTAAAGCTATTTAATCTTACCAGAGGTTTTGCCTTAATAGGCAATTCATTTTGCTGACAATGGAAGCATATTTTCATCCTGTTATAGAAAAACATACCCTTGCTCATTCAGTAAATATAAAGATTGGAATGCTTTTTGGAACTACATGAGATTGGCGTAATTTCCAGACTTGCTTCAGAAGCAACCTTTTTATTTTAAATCATCATCGACACACATAGTCTTAGAGTGCAAGTTAATTTTCATTTGAATAACCCATCATTGTAGATTAATTACCATTTGCTCCGTGTAGACTGTTGAAGGAACTTTTGTGATTCATGTTTTGATTCATTTTGCTAGCAACAAATTTTACTTTATTAGCATGTAATTTACATTGCACATATAAAAATGAAGTATAACAGGCTCAAATATGAAAATAAGCAAGTGGTAACCTCTGCTTAGGACAAAGCTGAATATCCTTGGTTATCTGCAAGATGTAAAGATCTATATGGATGTTATTGTATCTCCAAATTAGGTCTAAGTGCACAAAAAGCTCCAACTTCCTCCTCCCTAAAACTAAAACCAAACCAAGCCCAAACCAAAAACCCAAACTTCTTTTCATCTCATCTGTATACATGACTAGATAATAGTGGCTTCTAGACATAAAGAAAATGATTTCATTTTAACTCTCTTTATTCATTTGTAAAGTATATGGGTATGGGATGTTATTTAACTTGAAATTTCAGATGTTTTAATATCAGTTAATTCAAATACTTTATTCTTTAGCATGTCATAGTAATTCTGTTTAAAAATTCTCTTTCATGCTAAACGTATATTACTTGACTTTTTCAAAAGTACCAAAAAGTTGACAGCTGCATAACCACCATTATTTGATTTTATAAAAAGCGCTGATTAATTCTTAAATGTATATTCTTAACAAAATAATAGCAAATACCTCAAGAGTGAAGAGAACGTACTTTCCTTTCCTGTTCTATATTGCTAATTTACATTCTGAGTCTTAATTTAATTTGTTCTAAGGATTAAACAATAAAAAGGATAAATGTATAATTATCTTCTTGTGACCTCATGATTTTTGAAAATTTATTTTTCTTCTTCAATTAAGAAATTTAAGTTTTCAAGCACTGTATTAGTTATCTAAATATTATGGGTTAATCTTGGCTTATAAATAAATTATGAATGTAGAAATTATTCATGATGATGAAAATTTTATTCCTTATACTACTGTTTTCTCTTCCTTTCATTACTTTTTTTTTTTTTTTAGTTCAGAGTTCCTTATGAAAGTTCGACCTTTGTAGAGACAAAGTCAAGAATAGAGAATTTCTGTCTTTCAAACATTGGTTTTTCTTGCATTTTATGGTGGTGTGGCTTCGCCTTAGTGACAATAAAACATAGATAAAATATATTTTTGGATCAAGTTCAGTTTGTCTGCTGAGATTTTTTAAGAACCAGGTTGCAGTCTTTATTCCTGAAAGAGCATCAGTTGTCAGGATTTACATAAAGCAAGATGCCTGGCTACAGATAATAGTCTTGCAACCAAAATTGGTATATTAAAATTTATGGCACTTTGAGATTGCTGGCCTTTTTTGGTGTTTTTCTGGGGGTTTTGCCTAGTCATATATGAGTATATGGTATATTGAAGGTAGATTACTCAGGTAACACATTCTCCATTAACTGGGCTATATTATCTAAGAAGAGCTACATCAAGCTATGGTTTTATCCCCTCCTATTAACTTGAAGCTATTGGTAAAGACATCAATCAATAGACTAATAGTTCCTAAATTAGTATGAAGGCTCACCTTACAAAAGTAATCCAATAACATTGTTATTTCTGTTTCAAAGGCTAACAGTAATTCTTGGTCCTGAGTTGTTTGGTTCTCACAATCACTACTGTACATGCTACAGCGTCTGAATGTTAATGGGTTTGCTGAAGACCCCAGCTTTGAGGATTAGCTTGAAAACAATACATTTGCTAACATGAATCATGACTCAAATTATCCCTGTGTGCTTTACTACCTGTATATGAATGCAGATGTTATAGAAAATATGCTTGAAATGTCAACACAGTGTGCAATTAGCATTGCATTGTCACGCTCCAGCATGTGAAGTCTGTATGGCGAAGTTATTTCAATTACTCAGATATGTTACAGTAATAAAATATGTTAACACAAGAAAGCTACAATATGTCATCAAATGCTTATTTCTGTTTTACACACACACACACAAAATTTTTTGTAATAGAAGAGACTGGCTCTCGATTAAGTGTAGGGCGATGAGCTGTATTTTCACTGTAGTTTTTTCTGCTATACAGATGTAATAGGACTACGTGGATGCCTTTACCTGCTTTTAAAATTGGATCGAGTTAATAAAATTGGTGTCAACTCCTCTTAGCTAGCTAAAAGGCAGACTATGTTAACATTTAGAAATGACACTTTTATATCTTTCTAGCATCATGAATTATAAAATATTACTAACTTTATTAGGATTATGTCAGCACCTCAGGTTTACTGTTTATTTTTTTGAAGAATTTTTAATTTTGTCATTTCTTTCCTTCTTTCTTTCCCTTCCTTCCTTCCTTCCTTCCTTCCTTCCTTCTTTCCTTCCTTCCTTCCTCCCTTCCTCCCTTCCTCCCTTCCTCCCTTCCTCCCTTCCTTTTCTTTCTTTTCTTTCTTCTTTCTTTCCTCATTCTGTCACCCAGGTTAATGTGCCACACCATCAGCCTAGTTCGCATCAACCTCCAACTCCTGGGTTCAAGTGATCCGCCTGCCTCAGTCTCCTGGGTAGCTGGGACTATAGGCACTCTCCACCATGCCTGGCTAATTTTTTTTATTTTCAGTAGAGACAGGATCTCACTATTGCTCAAGCTGGTCTCAAACTCCTGAGCCCAAGTGATCCCTCTGCTTCTGCCTCACAGAGTGTTGGGATTACAGGGTGAGCCATCGCACCTGGCCTATAATTTTGTCAGTGTTACAATTTAGCACACTAAGCCTCAAAAAGAAGTATATTTTATTCTAGTCATACCTTGTGCTTTAGGATAATTGTATATAAATAACTTAGAATAATTGTTCTTTGAAGAAAAGAAGCACTTTGGATAAAAATCCCAAAGTGGGGTCATTAATGCACACATACTTTGCTTTTTCAGTTGACAACCAAATGATATAAGAGTTCACTCTTAAAAATGTACATTCAAATGTTTGTTATGATTTTGATAAAGTTAAAATATTTTATATTAGCCTTAAAAGTTGAATTGTTTTTTTTTTCAATGACAGATAAAGATGAGGCCAATGTGAGTTGGTATCTCCCTATTTAATCAAATAATTATAATGAATACATACATATGATCTCATTTAATTAAATGACTGAAAATAGTTTTACGTTACACAATAAACGATCCCGAAATAATTTCAAGGATTTTGAACCTTTATTTTGTGCCTTAAAAACAAAATAAAACAATTAGTTTTTTTGTAGAGAATAAGATAATAATTCAGAGAGAGTTATTCACTAATTATTCATCATGTATATATAGGGTATGCTGATGATACTTATCACCATGGTCAGTAAATTTGGAAAACACTCGGTGCCTCATTACTGAAATCTCTCCCAGAGTCTTCACTGTACTGAGATGCACCGGGAGGCTCCGGAAATTGACTAGTATGAGCATCAGTTCCCAGGCTAATTTCCTCACTGCACCCTCCACGGCAGTGCACCTCCCAGGACTAGTTCTATTGAGCAAACTTTGGAAGACACAAAACTAAACAAATTCATAAAGTAATAAAGTAATCAAGATATTTCATTATTTATCAATTTACACTGGTAATAGAAATATGAACACTGTGAAATCTACTGCAAGAACTTTACTGCATTTGTCACTTGGGAATTTGGTCATTTCCACAGGAATATTTGAACAGGGGTTTCAGAAAGGGATGGCTTGGTGCTAGCAGGATGGCCATAGGCAGATAACCTTGTGGTCATGTCTATGGTAAGCTCAAGGTAGCGTGGTGGATATTTGCAAAATAATCATGATATGGAAAGAAATGTGACACGGTGAAGAACATGACGTGAATGCAATCTAAGCCCTTATGAACAGACAGTAATCACATTTATTGGGTCTTCTGTGGTAAAAGTTTGCATTTAATGAGTCTCTACAGGACAGTGGCATAAACTGAACCATTTCATGTAGCTTTCCAAAGTACTGAGATTTTTGTAGCCTGAGTAGTGTCTTGACTGTTGCACAGAATTGGATACTCCCCGTTTGGAACATTATTTGAAGGCAGCCTTCAATCTCTAAAATAGTAACAGAAACATACAGTGAGAATAGGCAAATTCCATCTCTTGTCCTGTTTTAAGAATAGGTGCAAATCTTCATAAACCTTTGAGTTTTCAACAGATGCAACAGTGACAAAAACTTTAGAAGATAACAACAAAATTATATTAGTCAAGCTCTGTCCTATTACAGCTTGCTGTTGCTAGTGTTATAATGACTTGAAAAAGGTCAAGAAACATAATAAAATTAACTTTTTCAACCTCTAGCTTGCTGTTAGCAGTAAAAACATTAATATATCTGCAAGACCATAATATATCTGATTTAGAGAAAAAGTATGACACTGGGTCTATGAAAGATCTAGATTACATACACCTTAATACAATCTAAGAAAATATCATTTCAGCATATTACCTCATTTTCATTAAACTGATGAAAATGTGAATTCAGAAAATCACTTCGTCCTTAGGCTAAACACAGGTAGATCATCAAAACCTAATATCAGCTTAGTCCAAATTGGTATTTATTCAGTAAATGTTCTATATCATAACGTGGAAAGTACAAAGGAAGGTTCAAATTTGGGGGAAGAAATGGGAGGGATTTTTTTAAAAAAACAAGCCAACATAGCTCATCCCAGCATGTTCTGACTCTTCTTTAACTGATGCAATAGGCTTGTCATGAAATACTGCAAAAAATAAGCAGGTTCCTCAGAAAGTAGCTTGATTTTATATGTTAGTTACAGGTTTCCCAGTCAAATATTTGGTTTTCAATTTTTTTTCCTGACCATATTTCAGTTTTTAAATTTCAGCTCACACAGCTACACTCTTTCCTGTGCAAAGCTCTGCCACATTACTCTTTACTCCAAAAATGCAGTAAATCTTTCATGTTTGGGTTCTTTTAATGAAAATATCCAGTTCTTACGCTTATAAGAAAGAGTGGAAAGAGCAAATCCATTTCCCCATTATTATTTTCATTTTTCGACTAATTATTTTTCTCAGCGATTCAGCCCATGGTCATCGTGGCCTCTCTGAGCAGCAGGTAAGTGATTAAAAATCCTTAAATTCCATGGCTATTCAGAATCCCTCGAGACCATATATCCTCGTAGACTCCAGGAAGCCCACCTTAGACCTGGAGTGTTCTAAGCAATGTTAATTCTGCTTCTTCCTACACATGCCAGGAATCTGCACAGCTGTTTGCAGTTCTGACCCAGGTGCCTGATGATTAGATGGGGGATTGCAGATTTCTAAGGGCTGCATAGCACCACAACGCGTTACTCAGTAATCTCAAGGCTTTGGGAAAATGAAAATGAAACTCTGTAAAGACTGGATTCTCTGCTTTATTAGCCTTCTTAGCCTTCTACCCTTTAACATTATTGTTTAGTTCTCTTATGAAATAGAAAATACACTGGAATAAGAAACAGAAGATGTGGATTCCAGTCCGGGCTCTTCGATGAAGCAGCTGGGTGGAAAAGGTCTTTGTTTCCTAAAAATAAACACCAGCCTGGTTTCCAGGAGAGTTTTGTGGTGAGGAAATTAACAAGCACCAGTCTCCAGGGTATTAAAATTTCCTCATTTTAGATATACTCATATATGTGTGTGTATGTGTATACATATAAGAAATCTCATTCAATGATTTGCAAGATTCTACTTTGTGATTGTAAGTCTGGTGAGGTTATCCTTGGGTTTCAAGTTCTACAAGAATCCGACTTAGGAAATGTGTTACCAGGGGATAATCTTCATCCGTTCAATCACGTTTTGTGTATACATTTAATCATGGCGCTGGGGTCACACATATGATTTAAACAACCTGAAACAACTTTAAGAGCTTACAAGTTCCTAGAGGGGCACCGTGGGGGCATAGGCGGAAGGGGAAGGGAAAGCCTTCCCACAGGGGCAGTGACTTCTGTTGGGCCAGGCCAGTGAGGCCCAGGCTGCCCCAGTGCTGGGACAGGGCGAGCCGCTGTCCAGCTGCCATGTGGACCTGAGTGGGCCCAGGAAGGGAAGGGGATCTCCGGTTCAGTGGGCCAAGTCCGGAGGCCTGATGGGTCCAAGGGTGAGTGGGGAAGGCCTGGGAGGGGCTGCTGCAGGGTGGTTCCCTTTCTCCTTTCTGTCCAGGGAACTCCAGATCACCAAGTAAGTTCAAAGTTACTGATACAGCCAGGAATTTTAACCAAAAGAAACAAATTCCACAGGTTTTGTTACTCCCAGTAAGATAAGGTTGTTTGAAAGAACTCAGGCCAGAGGACCTGGGGTTCGATCCTCCGGCACTCTGGCAAAATGCCCTTCTTTGAACCTCACTTTCTTCAGGGGAGAGCAGAGCTTCCCCTGTAGCCCTGTGTGGGAGTTTACTGGGGCATTCGGTGTGAAGTTCTAAGTACCCACCTCTCAATGAATGTTTGTTGTCCTTGTTGCCACACGATACCTTCCTCCCCCATCTTCAGAGAAACCCTGCTCTCTCTAGCATTTCAGGATTGTGAGCCCCCCACAGCTGTGTTGTTACTGTCTTCCAAAAGGAGCTTTGCTCAGGTTGTTGGTGATGATGGGAAGAAAAGAATTTCAGGATGCACCACACCTAAGCCAAAAGCAAGTGGATTGTTTTGAAAGCCAAATTGCATTCTCCAGACCAGAGAGCAGCTGGCCCTAAAGGAAAGGGTCTTTGGCCTTTTAAAATGTCCCACTAAATAAGGGGAGAGAGAATATTCAAGGCTAAGAAAGAGGTTGTGCCTAGAATTGGGCTCCCTCCCATTTCTACACTTTATTTAGTTTCAGGACTGTCAGGGCCATGTCAATGGTGGACAGCTTTCAAAGCACAATACAGGCTGGGTGTAGTGGCTCACACCTGTAGTCCTAGTACTCTGGGAGGCCAGGGTGGGTGGATCACCTGAGCTCAGAAATTTGAGACCAGCTTGAGCAGGAGTGAGACCCTACCTCTACTAACAAAATAGAAAAACTGGATAGGCATTGTGGAAGGTGCCTGTAGTCTCCACTATTTGGGAGGCTGAGGCAAAAGGCCCCAGAAGTTTGAGTTGCTGTAAGCCATGAGGCCACAGCACTCTAGCCTGGGGCAACAGAGTGAGATTGGCTCAAAAAACAAAACAAAACACAATGCAAACTACACTGTAATTAGGCAAAGTTTATGTAAGGTGACCTAGGTAGCTGACTAGCCAATTGAAATCAGTTCTTGTCTGTGGTTATCAGCCCCTCCCCCAGGTGGACTTTGCCACCTGCACCAGCTCTGCCAGCCATGTGTCGGGTTCCTAGTCTGAGGGCCTAGTTAGTTTCTGCTGAGGGCTGTTTACCACCTGCACCCACTCTGCCAGCCCTGTGCCCTGAGTCGGGTTCCTAGTCTGGGGGCCTAGTTAGCTTCTGGCTGAGGGCTGTTTAACACCTGCACCCTCTCTGCCAGCCCTGCACCCCGAGTCAGGTTCCTAGTCTGGGAGCCCAGTTAGCTTCTGCTGAGGGCTGTTTACCACCTGCACCCCCTCTGCATGCCCCAGCCTCTGGTCTCAGTCCAGTCTCCTGGCCTCCCAGTCTGACAATGTGGTACAATGTGGTATTCTGGGGCGTGCTCCAGGTTTTCCCATCACGCATTTTCAAGCATCACTGTCTAGCTCTTTCCTCTTGTAGCAGTGTGTAAGTTTTGGACAAGAGGACAATGTGGTTGCTCAATTCCTGTATCTTCTTAACCATAAAGATCTCTGAATAGACTGGGAACCTAAGGAAGAATTGAGCAATCTATAAGGAACGGTCTTGGGCAGTTGTGGGCATTTGTTCTTAGGAAGTGCCAAGTAAAAACGTCACAGAATCACTGTGCACAAGCTTTTTCTGAAACAAGAAGATAGAAAAATGATAATAAAAGCTTAAATGATAATAAGAGCTTTTAGTTGACTACAGCTGATTTTGCTCAGTAGGGTTTGACTAATGTAGAAGTGGTCACTCGTCAGCAACAGAAATGCTAGACTATCTCCCGAGCCCTGCTGTTCTGTGCTCTGAGGGTATACGGAGCTCCTATTCTAGGTGGGGAGGGACGTAATCACTATTGGATGATACTAACGCAGACAAGGAGGGCCACAGAGACACAAGGGGCTTGTGGGAGTGCTGACAGCAGGGCCTGGGAGTGTCCTTGTGTGGGCGAGCTGAGAAAGTGTCTCAAGAGGGCGTTTGGATTGGGTCTTGATGTGTGAGCAGGAAGCAACAAAAGAGAGTTCCAGACAGAGGGATATTAGAGGTTCGAGGCCCTAACTTAAGGAACAGAGAAGCTCAGCTTGGCTGAACAGGGCTTAGGCATGTAAAGATGAGTGCGTGTCCAGTCTAAATCTGGCATTCTCAGTTTCTGTGCTTAAGAGTTTGGATTTTGCCATTTACACAATGGAATCGATGTATATTTTTAAAAGTAGGTAATGAGGAGATACAGGGTTTGCCTCTGAAGGAGCTGGCTCTGTTGACCTGTAGAGGAAGACCGGACGTGGAGTGGCCAGTGGCAGAAGAGGAGAGCACTGTGCCAGCGTCCAGGCTGGCTCGGATGAGGGCGGAAGTTTAGGTGGGATGGTGATGATGTAAGAGGCACTTCGGGGGGAGAATCCCTCAGACTGTTGTACCCATTTAATATGAGGAATTAAAGAGAGAAGTCAAGAAACCATCTAAAATGTTTTCATTGTTAAAATTTTATTAGTGTAAAAACTGCAGTTAACTGTGTGTTTAATAATGAAGGCTGAAGTTGTTGCTTTTAAGCTGGCTTTCCTTGGCAATGGCATGTAATTTCATTTTAACAAATATATGTTGAGTTTCAGCTGTATGTCGGCAACTATGCTGATATCTGAGAAAAAAAATTGTTAAGAAGATATCACCCGGCTCGGCGCCTGTGGCTCAATCGGCTAAGGCGCCAGCCACGTACACCTAAGGTGGTGGGTTCGAATCCCCAGCCCAGGCGCGCCAAACAACAATGATGGCTGCAACCAAAAAATGGCCAGGTGTTGTGGCGGGCACCTGTGGTCCCAGCTACTTGGGAGGCGGAGGCAGGAGACTCGCTTGAACCCAGGACTTGGAGGTTGCTGTGAGTGATGCCATGGCA
>CAUYQV010043462.1:0-32533 GCA_963574575.1 Galagoides demidoff | reverse complement strand
AAATTGTGGTATTTGTATACCATGGAATATTATGCAGCCTTAAAAAGATGGAGACTTTACCTCTTTTATGTTTACATGGATGGAACTGGAACATATCCTTCTTAGTAAAGTATCTCAAGATTGGAAGAAAAAATATCCCACTTACTCAGTACTATTATGAAACCAATTTACAATCACTCACACTTTCATATGAAGAATAGATCACAACTATGGCCCAAGAAGAAGGAGGGAGGATGGGGCAATGGAAAGAGAGGGAAGAGATCAGATAGAGGGTGGGTAAATGGTCAGATCACACCAGTGGTGCATAATGCAAGGGTACATGTCGGATCTATTAGTATAGAGTATCAATGTCTTAACACAATAACTAAGTAAACGAGATAAGGTCTATATTAACCAGTGTGACGTAAGCATTCCTAATTCTATATGAAATCAGCACATTATACCCCATAAATGCATTAACATATACCTGATCTATGTGTTTATGATTTAATTAAAAAATAAAAAATAAATTACAATGAAAGCCTGGTGTTGCCAAGTGTGAGGGGTATGGTTGCACTGTGTGTGCAGTGTGGCTACCCTATGTGGCTGCCCTGTGCGTGCAGTGTGGTTGCATGGCAGGAGAACAGCCCTGCAGTGTCACTTGGAGTTTTTAAAGCATGGTTGGCACATTGTCACATCCTCCTTTGTAGAGAAGGAAAGACCCTTACTCTGGAATTAAAACAAGTCTTCTCTGCGGAGGGCTGAGGAAGACCTCTACCTTCACTACCCTGAGCATAAGCGAATGGCTCACATAGAGGGAGGCGCAGCTCTGAGGCCAGGCACTGTCTCTAGCTCCCAATGCATGTTTGCTCTTTGATCAAACTTTAATCAAGTTTGTCAGTGCTCTTTTCTAGACCATAAAGAAATGGGAAAATATGGGTGAAGAATTGTTCCCAACATTGTATTTTCTTATTTCTTATTTAGTTTGCTTTAAATGAACCTAATATTCTAAAATGGACAGAGAATAAAAAAATCATTTTTCTAATGATCAGTAAACCCAGATGATTCATTTTGAGTGTTAAAGTTATAAGCACAGTAGGATTAAAACAGCAATGCTACTCATAACTATTAACATTTTTACAATGTACTGTTCTCTAAAAAGTGGTTGTGAAAATATTGATGCTTAATTCCTACTAATTACTTGCATAACATGCAGAGTAGTAGACCACTTGTAAATTATAAATGAGAAAACCAAGATTCATGCAGTTAATCTGCTAGTGATTACTTAGGAAGCATATTCCTTAGCCTCAGCTGCCATAACAAAATACCATAGAATAGGTGGCTTAAACAGTAAAATTGATTTTCTTATAGTTCTTGAGGCTGAATATAGTTACATTGGCAATTAGGGCTTCATCATGTAAGTTTTGGGCAGACAGAAATATTTGTTTCATAATAAGAAGCTAGAATTTGAACCCAAATTTGATTTTTGCTGTTTTTCTTTTTTCTAAACTCCCTCAAATACCATCAGATAGCAGGTTAACAACTAAGGCTACATGTGTTACAACTTTTTGAATTAAAGGAGAGACCATTCAGTTGGGAGACCTTGCAGTACCCTCTGAAGGAGAACCCAGAGTGGCATATAGGCACTGGTTAAAGAACAGTCTATCAAGGCAAGAAAGTGTGTTAGAGTGTATAAAGTTCCTGATATGGTTTAGGATTGGTGGAAACATAAAAATCTGGAATTGATGGGACTTTCGATAAGTAAATTGTTATGTATTCTGTACCCCGTTGGTTCTCCTAAGCTGGTGTCTCTCAAATATTAATCTTAAAAGGAAATAGTGAAGTTATTTATTAATTTATAGTCTCATATTTCTCTGACAAAGATCTATTGGGGAAAAATATATGTGAAATTGACACAGGTAGTCAACAATTTTATCTAAGTCTCCTTTAACAGCTGATCTGGGTTCTCATTTTGGTTTTAAATGTGTGGTTTTTCTTCTACCATGCTTCTTCCTGAAAAGACATGGGAATTAGCATCACATCATGAACCAGGGATAGAGATATGGGAATTCTACTTCCCTAATAAAAATGCAACTGCGTAAAATATCTCTCAACTATTAAACAACTTGCTTAAGATTCTTTTGCTTAGAAACCTAATACAAAAAAAAAAAAAAGCCAACCTCCTTTAACATGAAGGAATCAATTTTAATAATCCCCATGTTTTAATAGATCTGTTTATAGACACAACAGAATCAAAGTAAATACAAGACATTCAACACATTTCAAATTTTAGGATCTTTCATACAAATGGTATCTATTAGGATCAGCATCTAAAGAGCACTGATACTGAAAATAAACATTAAAAACTAAAAATGGCTTAAGACTTCTAATATATTTAATGAAAGCTAATATGAATGAAGATCAAGAGCACAAAAATTGAGTTTTTTTGTTTGTTAGTTTGTTTTGAGACAGAGTTTAGTTATCACCCTCGGGAGAGTACTATGGGGTCACAGCTCACAGCAACCTCCAACTCTTGGGCTTAGGCAATTCTCTTGCCTCAGCCTCCTGAGTAGCTGGGACTAGAGGCGCCCGCCACAATGCCTGGCTATTTTTTGTTGCAATTTGGCCAGGGCTGCATTTGAACCCACCACCCTCAGTATATGAGGCCAGCGCCCTACCCACTGACACAGAGACCACCCCAAAGGTGAGATTTTTGATGTGGGACACTAGACTATCTTGATGAGTCTAGAGAAACTATGTCCAAAGGAGTCTGTAATTATGAATTTGAACTCATTGTGGATATCAATTATAACAGCTGAGGTACAGTGGAAAAGAGACTTAAGCTACCCAATTTTGATAGATACGTGAAAATCACATGCCTCTCCTTATAAACACAATTAGAAATACGCCCTCCACCTTGCCAATACATCCGTGATTTATCACAACCAAAAAAGTTTCAACACTTTAATTGTAGAAATAAAAAAGGCTACACAGGCTCTGCTGAGAGGGTGGGTTGCAAAAATAATGTCCATAGCAGGTTTATTTTATTTTTGCTTCCATGGGTCAGACATCAGTATGGTGTTTTGTGGGAACTATTGATTGAGACTCTGGTTTAGCTAGTAAGAAATTGTTGGAAACTCATTTAAACTATTTTGATTCTTAATATGGAGTAAGGTAGGATTAGTTATTTCTCTACAACAATTTAGAAGTTGATCGATTTAGATTGAAGTCAGGAAAGGGGTTGTAGATAAAAATGTAAGATGCACTATTTAAGCCAGTATATCCATCATTGTAAGGGTAATAATGTTTATTTTATAAAAACTTATATTAACATATTTATTAGTCCTCACTCTCAAAACCAGAGAAGTCCTTTTGAAATTCACTTAGAGGAAAATATTAGGGATTATTAAGCATATTACATAAGGCAAAACAAGTAAGGTGGTGTGTAAATGGTGAACGCTTGATATTATTGGCCTATATTTTGAAAATAAGCATATTGATAAAACATCAATATCATCGTTTTTCTTTTAAAAATTTCCACTAAGTAAATAAAGTTGGAAAAAACACCACCTATCAGAAGACCACAAGAAAGAGATTTTTATCAAGTGATTAAATTCTTTTATGGAATCAGTTCTATCCCATAAGCCCTTTGCCGTTTTTCTGTCCTTAGTTCCCAAAGTAAGGGACTTGTCTCCTTTTCATGAATCAAGCCCACTGAGCCTCAGGGTCTGTTAATTACTTAACTTCTTTATAGGGAAGACCTTAGGCAGGAGTGAAATGTAAGGAACTAAAACATCTAAAATTTCTTGCAGTAGAGAACCTCGAGAGGTCAAAGTTGCTGGTTCTACTAGCTCTTTGAATGCCCTGACACAGCCCAGCGTTTGATTTTTCCTAGCTTTTTTAGCAGATATTTAACTACTTTCTGTAAATGACCTACTTAAATTTGACCGTAAAATAAATATGTATGAAGACATTTCAATCTCATTGTGCTATCTCAAAAATATTATTTGGTAATATGACCAATGAGACTATCATCATAACCTTGAAAATATTTTCCCCTTTACGACTCTTGTATAATTTTTGAATTAAAGTCTTAGAGTGTAATAATATTTTTCCTCTTATAGTTTATCATCAATCATAATCATTTCCCCATTTCTCTACTTCATGAATTTAAATGCTATGTTAGGAATTGCTATTTATCTTTTTTTCCCAACATTTAGTTTTCTTTTTATTAGTAAGTAGACATTTTATGAATAAAAATAAGTTAATTGCTCAGCAATCTAGACCTTAAATCATTTAAGTATCAAATTTAAATTTAAGTGAATCTTACATTTAATGAGACTATCATATATGCATTAATATCTACATTCGCATGAATTCTCTCATATATACTCTCTTAAAGCATGTTGAGAGATCATAGTTTAATTCTAAAATTATTCCACAACAAGTATATCCATGCTATTCCATAGGTTGGCAGGCATACAGCCAGAACATTCCACCTAGAGAAATGAATTATTAGTCTACACATTATTCTACACATAGTTATTCGTTTCCATTATTTTCTTTTTCTTCCACAGAAACAAAGCTCTAAAAGGATTCTGCCTAACAAGTCTCACATATATTTAAATGTAACTTCAAATCTAATATAGCTTTGAGATGTAGGTATTTTCTGCCTATGGAAATTTCACCTCTGCAACAAAAAATTCTTAGCAATATAAAGGAGAAAAATAAGAAAACATTTTTGCATAGATAAAACATCTGAAAAGTGACAATTGGATACTTGAAATTTCAGGAAGCTGCATAATGAAAATTGTAAATATTTTTGCAGACCTAACCTACAGTTAAAAGTATTATCTCAACATTTAAGAACTGACTCAGTAAAACTATGTGATACTCACACTATTGGTTTATAATTTCCACACTAATATAAAGATCATACTTCTATTTAAAGATTAAAAATGTCAGCTTCTTTAGATGAAAACTAATTTCTGACAAATAACTTTAATAATGGTAATTATTTCTTCCTTTATCAGAATACCACATAATTAAACAGAGGCACTAAACGTGGTTTATCTCTCTGTTTCTTTCTTAACAGATACACCTACAGACAATTATCTTTGTCCATATAGTTTATAATGTGTTATAAACTATTTAAGCAAAGTTTAATTATAAATGGTAATTAACCAAAATAAAATCTAAACATACTGTAAAATAAAGGCTTAGAGGGTTTCCAGAGTATATGACAATACCTCATCCTCAAGTGGGGACAGAAGCTCGGTACAGACTAATCTCTTCACTAACATGTTCTATTCTTGAGAGGCATCCTGGTAGTGAATTTTCCAAGACTCATTACTCTGTCCCTCAAGTTTCAGATAACACGAAAGCTCCTTGATTTCCCAAAAAAGATCGTATATTTTCTTAGTGCTCCCTAATCTCTTTGTCTAGTTGGCAGCACATATACATTAAAAGTAAGTTAGGAATAACTACTGTTAAAACCACAAGTGTGGGATGATATCCAGGGTGACCTGATCTTTAGGGAATCTATGAAGGAGGTTAATTTCCCTAAGCAGACAGACAGGGGTAAAAACAGAGGCATTGTTTAATGTTTATAATCAGAAGAAATGAGTCATAGATGACCAAAATTTGCCTCCCTAATGGCAATGTGCTTTCCTTTGCTCAGTTTGCAAACCTGAGCCAACTCTTAGACTCAAATTACCTTGATAGAGAGACCCCAGGAACCCCTGGAAAGGTTTATGCAATGCCCCAGCAATCATTCTAGGTAGAAATCACCCTAGACCTTCCCCAAAAGGACTTAAAATCATTTCCATTTATTATGTTTTTTGTTAACCATGGACTAAGGAATGAGAAATACTCAAAGCTTTTGAGACACGTTGGCTAAAGATTTCAGTTTGACATACATTCCAGGTATAGTAGACCCTTCCTGCCTGTAATGTCTCAGCCAGCACCAGTACCCAAGATCTCATAAAATACTTGCCTAAGTGGTATGGGTTCTTGCATAATATTATTTGAGACAAGAAAGTGTGGCTTTGAGCACATGGACATGGGATCTACTGACTCTACCATACCGTACAGTATTTCTGAAGCTGCCAGCTTTACAGAGTGATGAGAGCCCTCTTGAAGGTATAGTTGAGGTGCCAGCTTGAAAATGATACCTGTGAAAACAAGACAGGCAGTGTTTTTCAACCTTTTTTGACTCACAGCACACTTTAACCTATAGTTAAACTTCCAAGACACACTTAAATTATGTTGATTAAAAAAAGTAAAAAGAAAATATACTTACTGTGCTTTCAACTGCTTTTGAAAATAATTTAATTAATGATCTTTATACATTTTTGTGGCACACCTAAGATCCTCACATGGCACACCAGTGTGTTACGGCATACTAGTTAAAAATAACTGAAATAGGGTTTGGCAATTTCCAAAACCTGTGTCATTACATGGTGCTGAGTTATCAATAGGTGGAATGCAGGGAATAGAAGGTAACACTCAGCCATGTCCTTCATACTTCAGAGTTCTTTGCGGTGCAGGATGAACACAGACATCAGCTAAATCCATGTTTTACCCAGATTTTTCCTCTGCCCCATCTTGCTTTTCTCATTTCATTACAGATTTTGCTTGTTTGCCCCTAATCAATTACTTTGATGATTACCATCAAAATCTCTGCTTTTAGAAATCTTACTCTAAGTCATTGTATATTTTGCATAAATATAACTACATGTAATTCAAAAGCAGAAATAGACAAAACACAAAAAAAGAGCCATAGGAAACTATTTTGTAGAATTTGTAGACTATAGAATTGTAGACTATTTTGTAGAATTCTGCCACATTTTTATTAATTACCTTATACCCTCAAATAAATATAAGATGAAATTCTGGAATCTGCTACTCAATACTAATGTGAAACCAATATATAAACAATTACATGTACATATGAACACAAATATAGTCTAGTTAGGGGGAAGGGGGAGGAGGGAGAGCAGAGAAAAGAGCAGGATGACTGGTGGAAGGGGTCGGGCCTTTGGCAGAATCTCAGCTCTTGTGCACAATGTGAGTGTGAACAGCACGCCCCTGGGCGAGGGGTTCTTTCACACCTGGAACTTAACTTGGAAGTGAAAGCAACGTAATGTAAAAAAATTTATCCTCAAATTACTTTGAAATAAAAAAAATTAAAAATAAATAAATAAAAAATTTAAAAACATAATCAGGTTTATAAAAAAGGATGGAAAAATTGAAGGTCTCAATGAAGAGTAGGTTAAAAAAAAAAAAAGAGAGAGTGAATAACCTAAATATCCCTGAGTAAATAAGAAGCAAGTTTTCTGGACTGTGCCACTATGCGCATGGTAGGATCCTTGAGAAAGGATCTATTTTGAGGAAAAATTTGTGAGAATATTATTTTTTTTAATGTTATGTAGCAATTTACAACAGTTGTAACAATTTAAGACAACATGGATTTACCATGTCCTAGTTCCACTGAGTTAGGAGACCAGGCTTAGTTTAACTGGGGGCTCAGCTCAGTGTCTCCCCAGTTAAAATCTGGGTGCTAGCCAGACCGTGTTTTTGTCTGACGCTCCCTTTGGAGTGAATCTATCTCCAAGCACCTTCCAATGTTTGGCGCTACTTACTTCCTTTTGACTGCCTGTATGACTGAGGGCCTTTGTTTTTTATTGGGTGCCATCAACTCCTACAATGTTATTTGCAGTTTCTAGAGGTTGCCCACAGTTTCTTGCCATGTGAGGGGCTCATCATGGCAACTGATTTTCTCAAGCCCTTGCCTGAGAAACGCAGAAGGGCCCCGTCCCCTCAAAAGGGCTTTCATCTAATTATTTCACTCCCATATAAGGAAAATTATTTTTTAATTAACTCAGAATCATCTGATTTGAGTCTTGAATTACATTTCCAAAATTTTTTCAACTTTGGCTAATAAAACTGGCTAGAAACAAAACACAGGTCAGTCCTTATTCAAAGAAAGGGAATTATATAAGATGTGAGCACCAGGAGGTGGGACATAATTAGGGTCATCCTGGTCTCTACCACAGTCAGTTTGTACTTGGTATTTTAAACATAAGGTATTTCTCAGGTATGAGAAAGAGAGTTGGAGTCTAAAACAATTTTTAACATTCTAAAATTTAGGAAAACAGACAATATCAGAGCTAGAAATATAAACTTTTGATCATCTGTGAATTTAAATATATGTATACACATACATATAAATTCCTAGGAAAATGAGGCCTTGATAAGATAAGAGATGTGTGAACTGAGTTTTACAATATTCAATAAAAACTGATTGGTCAGACAAGAATGAGACTAAACATGAGACAAAGAAATAACTGTAATAAATGAAGAATTTTAGTATTTATTATTTTTCTATTAGTATTCCTTATCAAAATTATTATTAAAATTCAATTATAAAATTCATAAAATTCTTGTCAAACATAGCAGATTTAAAATTTTTTAATTTTAAAATTATTATAGATAGATAATAGTGACACATATTTATAGGATACATGTGATATTTTGATACACACAATATGTAATGGTCAAATCAGGGAAATTGGGATATCCATCACCTTCCACATTTATAATTTCTTCACAATACTGCCAGATAGAAGGAACAAGTTTTAACGTTTGGTAGAGCAATGGGGCATTCATTTTCACAATGACTTGTTACAGATATCAAAATATCGAAAAGAACAAAATAGGCAGGGTGGCACCTGTGGTTCAGTGAGTAGGGCACCAGCCCCATATACTGAGGGTGGCAGGTTCAAACCTGGCCCTGGCCAAACTGCAACAAACAAACAAACAACCAAAAAAAAGATTTTTTTCCGATCTTTCATGGGAAAAAATAATGAAAACACTAAATATCTTCCTTATGTTGGAAAAACAAAATGTAAAATTCCAGAAATAGTTCTAATTTCCTTTCATACATTTTCTTTTATATATATATATATATATATGCATCCCCCCCACACACACATATATATATATACACACAGATGTGGGCATGTTTGAGAAATAAGTATTGGCACAGAGTTTAGGAAATAAGTAACCCAAAACAATAGTGCTGAGTAAAAAAGATTTGGGTGACCAGAGAGAATGAATATGCACATATTAATGTATGTGATATTAGGTAATTGACATTTATTGGCTCATGCCTACATTTGATGTCATTCATGCTTATTTATAGATTCAGTTAGCATCCTTAATTGGCTGTATATACAGGTTGTCAAGTATTACTTGATCTTAGCAAAAAGGACAAGAAGCTTTGCTTGCCATATTTCAATCAAAAATTTTATTTCTCATTAACCAAAACTATATAGCAACATAATAGAGCAGTTACTCTGGGAATTCCTGCTTTTTTTCTGGTTTACACTAATACCCTTCTGTTTATATTTGCTAAAATAGTGCATCACATCTATGAACATTATGCCATATGGCACTGGCATAATGAACTGCTTACCCTCACTTAAATAAGCTTGTAGAGGTCACTATTAATTTTATGAACACTGTAATTTTTCTAATTCATGTATACATCTTTCTGAAAAGTTTCATAGGAGGTTTTTTTTTTTATGTTGAAAAACATTTCCCCAAGAAAACCTGGTTATATAATTTGCTTTCTAATTTTCAATTATTAATCTCATTGATAGAGTTTTTCAAGAAGCTAAATAAAAAGCATCCCCCAGCATGAGCTTCATTTTTCTATGTAATATTAAATTGCCTCAACTAAAGATCTGTATCAAATGCACTTTCCTTACTAATTAACTTGGTACTTACTTATTACACTGGAATTTAAATGTACTAATCAGACATTTATTTTGTAATTGTATTACATTAACCCTGATTAAGGATGTATTTATCACTTCAAGGATTACATTAAAATGTAAATTCTACAACTGTGGATTGATGTTAAATTATATCTATCAAGTAAAGCAATTACTGGAAACTACAGGAATTGATCCAAAGTCTTTTTTACATTATAAATTTGGGACTTCATATGTAAGTGAATATGCTGATTTTCTTGAATGATAAATTTCAAAATGGAAAATCAACCTATTTGTAACTTAGAAATACTTACATTTCTCTTCTCTAACACAAATTATTAAATTTAACACAAACTCTGTCAAAAAATAATCTTTACCGTAAATGGGCACAGAGTATGAAAAAAATGAACTCTAACACATATATTCAAATACTATTGGTTTCTTAGGCCACAGAAGAATGCATTATTAAGAATTATGAAATATTTGGAAAAACATTTTTGTTTTAGTTACGTATTAGGATGTTTAATGAAATAATTTAAAAAATACATTCCAAAATCCATCCTAATGAATCATAAAATACCATTCTGAAAAAAAGTTGTACTATCTATATAGTTGATTTGTTTTTGTTGTAGTGTGAAGCTTCTTGTCTTTAACTGTGTGTTTGTATTCAATACAAAATTAGAATAATTGGGGGTTCACATCCCCCCAAACTAAAACAATTATACAGTGCTGACATTTTAACTATTATCAACAGAAATCTTGAACATGAAGATTAAACAATTCCTGGGATGACAGAGGAGTCAACCAACTCCAAGCAGAGAGTAAGAGAACAGTGCTTCCATTCCACAATGCTCCCCCTCCACGCCCAGTACAAAGTGCATGGAAAATCTCCCTCCTACTCACAATTTTTACACTAGGAAAAGCAAGTTTGATTTGGTCCCCCAGCTTCCTCAACATCTTTGGTTTTTTGGCAGGAGATCTAGAGTTGCCTTCACTCACAGGAAGGATCATGACTGCCTGAAGGAAGAAATATTCCTGAGAAATGGCTGAGAAAAAAAAGTGGGAGGTAATAAACCCTTCACAGCTCAGGAAATGCTGCTGTGTTAACATGGCCAAAGAAAATGTCAACTCAGATTGGCTGCTGGCAGCACTGCGCTCAGGTGGGCATGTTTCACTGGTCTCCTGGGTATGAACGTGCAGGGGCCAACTTTTCCACACTGCTGGGATAATCCCTTTGTCACTTACCAGGACAGTCAGTGCTCTAATAATTTACTAAAGCTGAGGTAAACCTGGACTTAAGGCACCACAAAGAGTCAAAAAAAAAAAAAAAAAGGAGCAACATAGCAGTAAAGATTCACTATGCAAATATACATAATTTAAAAAAAGCTGAACAGGAAAAACTGGAATAAATAACTATTTATTCAATGCACAGTTGCGGATGTGTGGCAACAAGAAATAACAGCAGAGAACCATTACCTTCCCTGACCTACAAAGCCAAAATCCAATGACTGACCCTAATGAGATGGCAGTTTACTTCTTCACCAAGAATTCAAAACAGTGGTTTTTAAGGAAACTTAGCAATCACCAAATAACACAAAACATTTAGAAAGTTTTCACAGGAATTTAACAAAGAGATTTAAATGATAATTTAAAGAAATCAAAGAGAAATCTTGGAAATTAGAAACACACATGATGAGCTAATGAAATGGTTAGAGGCTCTGGACAGCAGAATAGATCAGGCAGAAGATAGAAACAGTGAGCTTGAAGAGCTATTTGAAAATAGACAGATAAGAAAAAAGAAAAAAGCACAAAAAGGAATGAAGACTTGCCTACAAGATAGAAAATTACCCCAAAATCCTAAATGTTAAACCTAATGGTTTTCAAGGGAGAGCTGAGCAAGAGCAAGAGGTAGAAAGTTTATTTGAAGAAATGAAAAAAGAAACTCTTTAAAACTTCAGGAAGATATAGACCAGTGGTTCTCAACCTTCCTAATGCTGCAGCCCTTTAAGACAGTTCCTGTGAGTCATGACCCACAGGTTGAGCATCGCTGATATAGATGCTGAGCTACAAAAGGTCTGAGAATACCATACAGATTCAACCCCAAAAAACCTATTAAAAGTCATACATCGATCCATGAATGGATCAATAAATTGTGGTATATGTACACCACGGAATACTATGCAGCCATTAAGAAAGATGGAGACTTTACCTCCTTTATGTTTACATGGATGGAGCTAGAAAATATTCTTCTTAGCAAAGTATCCCAAGAATGGAAAAATATCCAATGTACTCAGCCCTACTATGAAACTAATTTATAGCTTTCATAGGAAAGCTATACCCAATTTTAGCCCAGGAACATGGGGAGAGGGGAGAGGGTGGGAGGGGATGGTGGAGGGTAGGTGGAGGGAGGGAGGGTGATTGGCAGGATCATGCCTATGGTTCATCCTATAAGGGTACATGTGAATCTCTCTAATTGTAGAATATAAATGTCTTAACACAATAACTAAAAAAAAAGACATGAAGGCTATGTTAACCAGTTGGATGAAAGTGTTTCAAATTCTATACAGAAACAGTACACTGTACCCCATGATAGTAAAAAAAAGAAAAAAAGTCATACAGTACTCAAAAGTTTAAAAATAAGGACAGAATCCTAAAAGTAGCAAAATAACATACTAAAGTGCTCCAAACTATCTGGCAACAGAGTTCTCAACAGAAACCACATAGAAATGAGTGGAAGGTAATTTTTAAAGTTCTCAAAGGGGAAAACAAAACAACAACAACAAAAAAAAGAAAGAAAATAATACTGCCATCCAAGAATATTGTATTCATCAAAATTATGTTTCAAATATGGAACAGAGAAAACATTCCTCCCCGCCCCCAAAAAAGCTGAAATTTCATTATTACTAGATATGGCTTCCAAGAAATTTTAAAGAGAGTTATTCAATCTGAAGAAAAGAAACACTAACATGAAAAAATATATGTAGTTTCAAGTTATAGGACCCGCTGGTATAATTAAATACACAGAAAACTCCAGAATACTCTGTTATTGTAATTATGGTATGAAATCCCCTCATAATTCTATTATAAAGCACAAAAAACACATCCATCTAGAACAATAATAGCTACATCAACATGTGATGAGGTAAGTATTATAAAAATAGGTATAATTTGCCAAGAAAAAAATGCAAAGGTGGGCAAAAATGGAGTTTAAGTATAGAATTTTTTGAGATTTTTTTTAGTTTTGATTTTTTCTACTCTTTAATTTGTGATCCATGATAAATTTTCAGCTCTTCAATGTGACTTTTTAGATCTAGAAGGTGTGTTTTATAACCTCATATTAACCACAGTGCAATAACGTAAAAATAAAAAGCAACATATTAAAACATACTGCTACAGAAAATCACTTAACCACACTGTCTTAAAGGAAGACAGAGAGAAATGAAGGTAAAAAAGGATTCTTAAAGCAAAGACAAAACAAGACACAAGGTAGGGTGTGGTGGCTCATGCCTGTAATCCTAACACTCCAGGAGGCTGAGGTGGGTAGATTGCCTGAGTTCACAAGTTCAAGACTAGCCTAAGCCAGAGTGAGACTTTTTCTCTAAAATTAGCCAGGTGTTGTGTCGGGTTCCTGTATTTCCAGCTATTTGGGACGGTGAGGCAAGAGAATCTCTAAAGACAAGCAAGAGTTTGAGGTTGCTGTGAGTTGTAATGCCACTGCACAGAGCTGTAACGCTGTACTCTACCAAGGGTGACAAAGTGAGACTGTCTCAAAACAACAACAACAAGACACAAAATTGTAGTTGGTATTAGTAATATCTTACTAATCAATAACATTGAAAGTGAATTATCTCAAGTCTCCAGTCATAATGCATGAAGTGTCTCATTGATAAAAAAAAAAGACTCAACCTTCAAGCAACCTGCTACATCTATAAAGTTATACAGATTAAAGGAAACGCTACTCCATACAACTAGAAACCAAAAATGAATAACGGTAGCTGTACTTAACTCAGATGAAACGGACTACAAAGCAGAGAGGATAAAAGGGATAAAGAAGGTTACTCTATAATGATAAGGGGATCAAACATTGATAGATCTGAAGGGAGACACATACTGCAATACTTTAGGAGGAGGGGCTATAATACCCTATTCTCAATAATGGACAGATCATCCAGACAGAAAAACAACAAAAACCAGCACAGTTAAACTACACACTTGATTTAATAGGCTTAACTGACCTTTACAAAACATTTCATCCAGTGATTACAGAACTCATGTTTTCTTTTTGTCTGTTTGTTTTGTTTTTAATCAGCACATGAAGCATTCTCTAGCATAGACTATATTTTAGGCCACACATTCTTAACAAAATCAAAACATTCAAAATCAAATCTGATGGTTTTTTTTTTTTTCTGACCACAATGGAATAAAACTCTTAATCTCTAATAAGAGGAACCTTGGAAATTATACAAACACATGGAGAATAAATAGCATGCTCATGAGTGACCAATGGCTCAATGGAGAAATTAAGAGCAAAATTAAAATATTTCCTGAAACAAATGAAAATGAACATGCAACCCACAACAATCTGCGGGATATGGCAAAAGCAGTACTAAGAGCAAAGTTTACAGCAATAAACATATATGTCAAACGTAGAAAGATATTGATAAGCATTCAAACATGTATCTGAGGAATTAGAAGAGAAAGAACAAGCCAAACCCAAAATTAGTAGAAGGAAAGTCATAACCAAGTTTAGCAGAAATAAATGAAACTATGACTGTTGATGTTTTGCAAAGACAAAAAAATTGACAAATCTTTAGCTAGGCTTAGAAAAATAGTAAAACAACATCAATAAATAAAGTTAGAAGTGAAAAGGGAGATATAACATCTGAGACATTAAAGATACAAAAAATCATTACAGAAAATTATGAAAAATTATAACCAACAAGTGGAAACTTAGAAAACAGATAAATTCCTGGACCCAGGCACCCTTTCAAGATTAAACCATGAAGAAATCCATAAACCTCAAAAAATCAAGACCAACTAATAAGATTAAAACTTCTTCAAAAGTCTTCCATTGAGGAAAAGCTGAGGACCTGATGGTTCACTGCTGAATTCTATAAAATGTTTAAATAACTAATTTCAACTCTATTGAACCACTTCAAAAAATGCATGCCACATGGCCAGCACTACCTTGATACCAAAGTAGCCAAAAACATAGCAGAAAAAAAAAGAATAGAAGGCAGAGTCACTGATGAACATAAATTATAAAACCCTTAGCTGAGTACTGGAAAACTGAATTTGATAATACATTAAAAGTCTCCATCACTGTGACAGAATGGAATTCACCCCAGGGATGCAAACCTGATTCAACATATGCATATCAATCAAGGTGATATGTCAACAGAATGAAAGGCAAAAACCTTACGTTCATTTCAACTGAAGTGAACGATCATTTGACAAAATTTAACACCCCTTCATAATAAAAACTCTCGAAACATTAGTATAGAAGGACCATACCTCAAAGTGATAAAAGTCCTATATATCAGATCCACCGCTAGTATCATACTGAGTGCGGGGACAGCTGAAAATCTTTCCTCTAAGATCTGGAACAAGAAAAGTGTTCTTGCTTTTCTACTGCTATTCAACATAAAATATGGATATTTTATTCAAGATGATGGAAATGGAGGTAATGGTTTCCACTTTTCTTCTGCTATGCCTTCTGTTTGAGTATTTACATTATTCTTGTGAGGAGTCGGTTTAGCTTTGAGATTTGTTGTTGCCATTCTTCCCCTCAATGCCTCTTGGCCTCAGATTCCTCCTGCAGCATGTTCCACCCGTTGCGTGGCCGAGGATTCTCTAGCGGTTGTGGTACCCTTAGCCCCGGGTCTTTCCTATGTGCTGGGCCTCAGAGAGAGCTTTCCTCTTGTAGCCATCACAAAGGTATTGCACTGCTCCTTTTAGTCAATGCTCGCTTGTCTCATGGTGGCGAATGGAGAGAGGTTTTCTCTGATTTTCTGATTAAGCTGCAGTTTTAAGCAGACGCTGTGTCCTTCATTCTCAAGGGTATACATTTCTCAAGTGCCTCTGACCGTCTTCCAGATTTATTTCTAAAGTCAGAGTATATTTCTGCTTCTTTTCCAGCCTTAGTGGTCATTTTTTGTTTGCTTGATTTTATTTCTTAGCTGCCCTGAAGGCACCAATGTTTGTTTTTATTTTCCCAGCAAATTGGTCCTCCTTTGCTTTTAGAAGATAAGGAAGGACGAACAGGGGCTTTGTATATTTCCCTCAGCCACTATTCTCCCTTCCCAGGCCTGGCACCGAGTGACTTTGTTATGAGTCTTCTATTCTTTTCTGAGAGGACCTGGGGAAAGCCTGTAAGGGTGAACACTCCTCTTCACATGCCCTCAGCCTCCACCAAATCTTCGTTTGTTCCAGCTCAATTCTTTTTAACCGTGCCCAGCTACCTTATCTTGAATGAACAAATACTTACAACCCTCACTCACAGCTGGCACCTGTCACTCCCAGATTGCAGGTTAACTTAGCTGTTTGGTGGGTTCAAAAGGGTACAACTTCTAGTTTTCCTGATGCGTTTCCTTTTGTATAGCTGGGTAATGATATTTCTCAGGAAGAAACTGGAAATGTGGTTGATTTAAAAATATATATATATATATATATGTATTTGTTAAAAATCTTGAATGAGAGAAGCAGAAGACCATTAAGTGGCACTTAAACAGGACATGATACATCTTAAGTCATTTTCAGTTTGCATCATGTTTAATTTTTATATCTCTACATAACAAATAGGACACTGAGCCCTGTGGTGGTGAAAAAACTGCTTAAACAGCCAAGAAGTAATTTTATTTGGAGCTCTGATCTGCCTAACTTGAAAGTATTGCATGTCAGTGTCCACAGCTGCTATCTTTTGTGTGTCAAAAAAATGGAAAAGACAAGGGAAGATTAGTAAAAATGAGGTTTTATTAGGGTATTTACAGACAGCAAAAATATACTGCTGCTGATTTTATAAGGTAACTATTTACTAAAATAGTATTCATTAGAGCCAGAAATCACGTGGCAGTCTGGGCATCTTACAAAAGGTCAAAACTGAAGAGCCCAGATAACACTCTCTTAATGTGATTGCTTCACCTTTTGCTTGACACAGACAGTCTTCACTTCTTTACCTACAAAAATATAAGAGATGTCTGAATTCAATTTTATACATTAGAGACAGCTATTTCCATGATATTACAACAAAATATTTTGCGAACCAGTGAAGCTTAATTTTACACTTACTATTTCCCTCCATAGAAAAGTCAATGGTGTTTACCAGAAAAAACTATTTCATGCTGAATGCTTTACATTAGACTTTTCCAGACAACAGAGTTGTTCATGTAGCGTGTGTTAAAGAATACTTAGAAGTTAGATGATTCTCAGAAATTTTCTTTAAATCTGATATAATTTTTATAGCCTCACAGTTACAGTGTTTCTGTTCTGAAGATGGGCAAAATTAGAAATTCTCCAGCTGTCTATGAAGCTCAAATTGCTTACTGGAAAGAACTATGTGACTGGGGGCTTCTTCAAATTCATATTTAGGAAATCAGACATTAAACTATCTTCACATGTGTAGATTTTCAGCATGTAAAATTATCTTAACATTATGTTGAGTGCTAACATTAAGAATAAAGAAAATGCACTACAATAATTTTCAGAATCATAAAGTTAACACATTTGTTTAATAGCAGACTTCATTGAAGGAGTCATATATTCTAAGAATTCTCTTCTTTGTTATTTGTGGTAGGTTGAAAATGATCCCCCAAGGATGACCACCTCCTGGTCTCTGGGATTTGTGTGCTACCTTATTAGATAAAGTCTTTATAGATGTGATTAAGGATCTTGAAATTAGATGACTATCCTGGATTATCCAGGTGGGTTTTAAATGTAATCACAAGTATCTATATAAAAGGGAATCAAGGAGATTTGATAGGTTAGACAGATTTAAGGATGCTCATTTTGAAGATTAAAGTGATATGACCAGAAGTCAAAGAATGCCAGCCGTCACCAGAAGATGGGAAAGGCAAAGAATGAGTTCTCCCCTGGTGTTTCTAGAGAGAATGCAGCCCTCATAGCATCTTGATTTGGTCCCAGCAGTATTGATTTTGAATCTCTCTACTCCAGAACTAGGAGAGAATAAAGGTCTGTTGTTTTTTCAGCCGCATTTAGGGAAACTTGTCACAACAGTCATAGGAAACCAAAACGGTATGTAAAAACAACATATATTCAATGATCAGTCATTTATAAATATCTCAAAAATCACCACTGTCCTGAATTAGCCTGCAACATTGGCCTGCCTTAATTCTAAGGAGAGTCTATAAACATTGAATACTGCTATCCACATCCATATGGTTGATAGGAAGTTGATGATCAGCTAGACAATGTAATTGCTCATTATTTGGCTCTGGAATTGACTTAAATTACATTTTACTGTAGTCAAATGGTTACAACAATTCATTTTGCTTCTCAGCGACTTTATACAAAACACACCTTTACAACTATCATGCCAACATTTTCTGTTATCCTTCATAACTATGATGTAAGTGGAGAGCAAATGTGCCATCAATGTGTTGTTAGCATTAATTTTGTCACCTTAAATATAAAAAGAAAATAGTAATACGTGAGAAATACTGAGGACTATAGAATGAAAGGCTCAGGCAATATGAACAAAATGAGGCAAATTTTAATGAATCTTTTCATAAAACCATTGACAGTATGTAAGACATAAAGGATGACCTTGCGGGCTGTGCGGAAAATGTTGAACAAGTCCACTTTGTAATTTTTAATTTCTTTCCAAATGAATAAAGCTAATTAAAAAAACCATTTGCCGTCTTTTGTGCCTACGAATTGCTTTGTTTAGCTTCTTGTCAGAAGAAATGCATGTAAACCAATTTTTATTTGTGAACAACAAGTAATTCCATCTATATATATGTATATAATGAAATTTAAGGAGAAATATTAAGTTAAGAGACTTCAAAAAATGTTCATTTTAAATTATCCTGAAACCCAAACTTAACAAAGTCTTATTAAAATGCGTACTTTAAAGATTATAGATGTAGTATTCTGGGTGATAATACTTCTGAAAATTGTGAAGCCATCATGAGAGATTTCAATTTAACAAGTAAATGTGGAAAGTAGGAAACCAAAAATAAATTGAAATGTTAGTAAATAATTACGAAAGTCAAATACAATAGAATGGCAACGTGATGGTGTTAGGAAATCATAATGGAATGAAATTCTCGCTGAGCACCTTATAGCCCAGTGTTTTATCAAACTGAATGCGTGCTCAAATCACCTGGGGATCCTGTGAAGGTCCGTTCTCTAATTCAGTGGAACTGAGTGGGACCTGAGCTTCTGCACTTCCAACAAACACAGATGCTGCGGGTGCTGCTGGCCTCTGGCCCAGGCTTTGAGCAGAAAAGTGTTAAGAATACAAGAAAGAGGAGCCCTATTTATCCCTTGTTACTTCATGATCTATACTCACTATGCAAATATCCCTGTGATTCAGATTAAATGGAGCCTCAAGTGGAACAGCACACAAGCAACACCCAGGAAAGTATGTAACTAGTGCTAATTGACTCCCAGTTCTCCTTGGTAATTAAGATGCAACGTATTATTTGGTTTCAACAGAATAGCTTTTCCTAAAACCTCTGTGAGTCCCTACAGCCTGAAGTGTACTTTCAGGCATGTCCCCAACGACATGTAACTAAACCAGCTTCATTCATCTCATCAGGACTTTAAAAATGGTATGAGAAAAACTCCAAAAATGTATCTGTACTTTGCAAACAAGTAAGTCCAAAGCAAAATTGTCATTTGTGTCATCACTGACTCTCATTTTCTGCTAAACAGAAAGCAGAAAAGATAGGAACATTTGTTCAATATAATACTGATTAGAAACCTGGGTTACAGTTTTAATTGTTGTTTTAAATTTGTATCCCAAATTTAGGACAAATTACTGTAGCTGAGTTTAAGGAGCAAAAAATCCCTAGGATTTCAAATTTATGAAAATAAAGTAGTAAAATTTATGACCCAAACAATATGTCTTATTTTCAAATTATCTTGTAGACATTAGAGTTTGTCATAGTGAATATTAATGTCAAAGAACCTTAAAAAATAATCGAGACTAGGAAATATTGACCAGAGAAGCTAATTGATTCTTTTACAGAAGACCGTACAGAAAGTTGCAGAACTAGGAACCGATCCCAGATCTTCTGCTATTTGTTCCTGACTGTCTTATCTCTGAATTACATAAAAACTTTAAGCTTGATTTTTCACTAGTGTGCCCAGTCTTTAAACTTGAACATATCAGGCGTTCATGTATATCCACAGAAGATTAAGGTCTCTAAGTATCAATTAATCATTCTTCCTTATAGAGCATAAACTTCAGGCTGTATATTTTATATTAAAACTTTAAGAAATAAAAGAGTGTCTTTCAAAAGTAATATATTCATAATAACACAATAATAAAAGGCATGTTATACAGTGTATTACTTTATGAATACATCAGAAATTTTGAAAATATTCAAGTTCGAAGGTAGATAAGATCAGATGGAAGAAGGAATTTAAAATTACTTCTCAAAACGGGGAAAGCAAAAAGAAATTACTGCTATAAATGCTAGGATCATGTCAGCTGATTAACACCTGCCCATTTATTTTTTCTTGAATTCAAGTTTTCATAAGGCCATTAATTGTTTCAGAAATTATCGAGACATAATTTTAATAGAATAAGATAATATTTTGTAGCATGAGCTCATTTCTCACCTTTGCAAATTCTAATGTGTTTTGATTAAAAAGAAAAAGGCTATCCTGGTTGTCTCTCTAAAATTGTGTATTATTTTAGATTTGTGTTCAGTGTGGTATAACTAACCCTTTACTAGTTGAAACCATAACAGACAACGGAGGTATGAAGGAAAGATTAAGTAACCTCTTCTTGGCCTATTAATTCCACCATGAGTAATATTATTTCATTAGGAAAATGAAAAATCTAGGACAAATCCTCAGTAGAATGGTACAAAGAAAAAAAGGTATAAGCCAGATTTTCCTGGACAAACCAGGATATTTAGTCCCTCAACTGTAAGCTATGGTAGGCTTTTTATTGTAATAATCATAACAGTAATCAAATGTCCATTTTTTTCACTTATTGTGGCTGGCATTGCTTATCTTTATCAATTTTCTCCTTTCCCTTCTGTAATAAACAAACTCTTTGTGATGACTTAGTGCTCTACTTGAGTCTTGTGTTTGCTATTCTCTTCTTTCCCTGAAGGGAGAGTCATAGTCTTTATTTTCACTTCGAAGGAAAAAAAAATCGGGCAGGACATAGGAGGTGAGAACACAGGACACACATTTACTTTCCACAGATAATAAATTCTCGGTTTTCTCTTTTTCTCACAACTTCAACTGAACACAAACACCCCACCCCCCAAAAAAAACCAAAAACAAATAAAAATAAACATGGTCTATACTCATCAGACCATGCAGCTGCTATGAGACATTTCAGACTTCAGAGGGAATTGCTGACGGATGAATTATAACTTAGATTTTCCTTACTGTAAGAATGGCTTCTCTGTCCACATAGGTGTCACATCAAACCATTTCTCAGTGAAACAAAAGCTTATTTTATGTGTTTTTCTAATTTTTTTCAGTCTAATCTGATATTACTCAATGAAATAGTTTCTATCTTTTATTAAAAGTGTCCTTAGAAAGCTAAGTAAAAGGAAAGATGTGAAGGTTAATGATTATAAGCATCTAATTTCATTCCTGTCAGATATATTTTCAAAGGCCCACTTTGGAAGGTATTGTACTGTTGACATTTGAGCAATCCTGCAAGTTATTGTACAGAATACTCCATTGAGAAATGACCCTGATTTTACTACAAACAAAAAACAGTAACTCCAGCTATTTCAGTGACAATCCTATTCTGTATAACATTAAATAAGTGAATATTTAATTATTGTCTAAAATCAACCAAATAATTTCCTAATTTATCTACCTGCATAGATAATACATTCCAATAAACACCTAGAAATACATATAATTGTTAAAACATTTTTTCATAGTGTGAAATCTCTGAGCAATTCATGGTTTGATAATATACATATAGTACATATAGGAAATAAGTACTAATTATATGAAACTTGACAGCTCAATTATTTTGTAAGATTTCAGCATGTTGATTTATTTCATTTTTATGGCCTTTTTGTTAATGAATCTTTTCTAAGAGATAAAGAAAGCTCCTGTTCCACTTTTAGCTCTCAATTTTAGATTTTGCAATATTTATTGAGAAACTACTATTAATTATATGAAAGGCTTTTAATTTACTGTGAAAGGTACACTATTAATAGCTCCTTTTATTCCAAGTTGAAATCTCTTAGGTCTGGAGCTTAGCATCAAGATCCTTTTTATGAAACAACCTTTGGTTCTCATCAGTTTGCCAGGTTAAAAATAAAATATCTTGTGAGAAAGTTCCTCACTCTTGGCAGAGGATTTGGAGCTTTATTTGGAATACTTGTAAATGTCTTTGAATCTGTGTTTATTGATTCCACATGATTAAGGACCTATGAGGTCAAAATGCACTGGGACCGCAGCTCACAAAAAAAAATCTGCATTGCTTTCTACTTGACTATCTTTCCAGGTGAACTTCAGTTTGGCATCAAGCAAGTTTCTAAGTTTGTTTTGACCTTGAATTTTCCTTATTCTTATCTGGATGAGAGTGTGTGTGAGAGAGAGTATAGGCCTTTTCCCCAGTGGAAATTTTGTATGATTCCATATTTATCTGTATGTAATATTATATTTATATAATGTCATATAGTATTAATTTATATTTACCTCTTAAGTTAAATATAATTTCATATCAAATACATCAATACCGGTGGCAACTGTGGCTCAAGGAGTAGGGCGCTGGCCCCATATACCAGAGGTGGCAGGTTCAAACCTGGCCCTGGCAAAAAACTGGAAAAAATACCCCAAATATATCAATATCTATCAGGGCCAATGTATCAATATGAATTCTAGTATTAAAATGCTCCCCTTTTTGTTCAACTTTGAATTATTTTAACTTTTGCAATTTATCAATGAATCATAGCAGAGGAACATGAGAATAAAGGTCTGCTACTTCTATTTTAATCCATGGAAAATTAGGAGGTTTTATTATTAGAAGATATTTATGAAAAATCATATATAGAGGCTAGAGCTACTATAATGAGCAAAAAATCTTGCAACCACCATAAGATCACAAAAAAAATAGTAAAAATTAATACTTTATCATTGCAAAACAAATTTTATGATTTGGTTAGAGTTTGGGAGCTGTTTATAGGAGACTATAAAAGTCTATAGCTTGGTCTCATATCTGAAAGCTGCAGAAAATTCTGAAGTCACAGTAGGGCTCTGTCTACTCTGCCAAGATGTGTCCACCACTGCTGAGCTGTAGGTTCTGTCATTGGACTTGAAAACCAAAATGACACTTGGTTTCTTGTCCCCAAACCACAAATGGGAGGATGCCTCAAATGAGAAAAATGGTAAGATAGAAATATTAAATAATGAAATACTCAAGTTTATAGAGAAGAATTTTTCAGGAGGAAAAATGAAGGGAAATATTCCCATATCTTAATTTTTGCATCACATAGATGTCTAAAGTATGTGTCCTGCTTTAATGAAATACATACATAGTTTATAGTACATTTCATAAGGGAAACCTGATATTACAATCACACCAAAGAAAAAACAAATACATATTCCAAAATATATGAGAGAAAAATCTCTTGTCACCTTGTGATTTCAAATCTTAGTCTTTTCAAAAGTATAAGCCACCATTAACTCTAGATGTCTACTTATTTTTTAGAGAGTTGAAAAAAATTGACAGCAAAATATTTTTAAAACACTGTATGTGTATTGATTTTCCCAGTGATTGTTAGTGCCCTGAGAAAACTGTTTTTTTGATTTTTAATTTTTATCACTGAATGGATAGAAGAAAGCAAGTCATAGTAATAAATTTTTGAATAGTATTTTGGTTCTATTACTCCTTCCATTAAAGCTTAACTGTGTGACTTTATACCAATCACAATTTTCTTGAAATTTTCTTTTGTTAAGTACAAAATAATAGAATTTATTATCTTCATTATTATATTAATTCAAATATTATGCATTAAATGGCTGTCCATTTAGAACTCTCCATCTTCCATACAAGACTGAAGATATCTTATTAAAATATACATTATACCTCAAGATACAATAGTGTTTCACCTGTAGCTGAAATTTAATAAACACTTTATTAATGCAAAAACAAGAGAAGCATCAGGGAGAGGCCTTGAAACATATAATGGACTGTTGTGTAAGGTGCAAAACATGCATTAAAAGGCAGACATAGGGCAGCACCTGTGGCTCAAAAGGGTAGGACGCTGGCCACATATGCTGGAAGTGGTGGGTTCGAACCCAGCCCTGGCCAAAAAAAAAAAAAGGCAGACATATCTACACTATTGCAGTGATGGAATACAAATTTAGTTTCAAGTTTCTAACAAAGGAAGGATGAGGACAAAAATAAGCAAATCAAGTGAAGATTCACTGGATTCAGTATACAATCTATCACCTGTGTTTCCAAAGCATAGAGACCATACAATACAATCATAACACTACTATTTAAGTACAAATAGCAGCATTTTATTTGAACTAGATTTTTGCATCCTTCAAATGAGGTATTACCTTCTCATCAAAATTACTGAAGATAAATAACACTCCCCATTTTATCAATTTTTAGTTTTCTTCCATAGTGATCAAATAAGAAGCTTGATATGATTTGAGTTTTTTTAAGTGTCTGAGACTTTTTTGTTTTCTAACAATCCTGGAGATTGTTGCATGTAGTGATGAAAAGAATATGTATTCTGAAGTTGTTCGGTGAAATATTCTATAAATGTTTATTAGAGCCATTTTTTTCTGTATTGTAATTTAAATCTGATGTTTCAGATTTATGTTGATTTTTTAAAATCTAGATTATAAGTCTAATGCCGACAGTAGGGTATTGAAGTCCCCAACTATTATTATAGTAGGGTCTATATCTCTCTTAAATTTAATAATTACTTTTATATATGTGGGGGCTCTAGAACTGGTTGTGTATGTATTTATAATATAGTGTCTTGCTATATTTGTCCTTTATTATTTTATGATGGCCTTCTCTATCTCATTTTGCAGCTTTTGACTTGAAATCTGTTCTGTAATAATGTAACTACTCCTGCCCATTATTGGTTTCCATTTACAGGCAATATCTTTTTCCATCCCTTCACTTTGTATATGTGTGTCTTTATAGGTGAGATGACTTTCTTGCAATCAAAATATAGTTTGGTGTCTTATTTTTTTAATCCACTCATCAAGTCTGTATCTTTTAAATGGGGAATTTAATTTATATTAAAAGTTATTATAGATGAGTACTTCTGTAATTTTATCAATTATGTTCTGGTTATTTTGTATTTCTTTTTCCCCCTTGCTTCCTCTCTTATTGTTAATTTTTGCACTTGGATAGTTTTCCATAGAGATGTTTTGATTCCTTTCTCTTTCTTCTTTGTGTATCTACAAAGAAGATTTATTTTTACAGTGGACTAATAAATCAATATACACAGTGTCTGTTGTTGATGCTCTTGATTATGTTTTTTATTTCATTTATTGAGACCTTCAGCTATAAATTATTATTTGAGTCTTTTTCATGATGTCTACCTCTTTGTTAAATTTCTCATTCAAATCATAGATGGTTTTCCTGATTTCATAGAATAGTCTATCTTTATTCTTGTATATCAAACTGAGATTCTTTAAAATCATTATGTTGAATTCTTTTTCTGGTATTTTATATATTTCACTATGGCTAGAGTGCATTACTAGGCAATCATTATGTTTCTTTAAAGGTGTCATGTTTCTTTACCTTTTCAATTTTGATGTTCCCTTATGTAGATTTCTATGCATGTGGTGAAATCACCACCTTTTCTAATTTTATGAAGTAGATTTCACAGGGGCAAATTTATTCATTGAGATATGTTAGTTCAAATGGATGCATTGGTTTGGCTCTAGATGGACACGATATTATAATCTCCATGTAATCCAGTCTGGCGATGTCAGCAAGTGTCTCAGTGCCTAGCCTGAGAGAATATACAGGAGAGTGGCCAAACTTTGCCAGTGGTGGGCTTGTGAGGCTGTTTCTTATGTTAGGGGCACACATATGCACATGTTTAGTTGGCCAGTTTTTGTCTGGTTTTGGGACCATGCTGGAGTTGGGGCCATGAGACTATGACTCTAGGTGGGAATAGAACCATGCATTTGCTCTGGAAGTCTGCAGTGTGTCTGCCATTGGCAGCCTACAGGGCTATTTCCCCGGCCTTTGATACACATAACATGCTACTTGTCTGGCCTAGGGTATGTCTGCTGGGGTGACCCACAGGGTGGTTTTGCAGTGTCAGGATATGGTGACATGGCTTCTCATCTTGCCTAGGTACATTTCTGGTGAGTTACCACAAGGTTGTTTTCAGGTCTGGAACTTGGGCACACAGATGTTTGGTCAGTCTAAAGGCATGCCTGTTAGTTGCAGCTCTCAGTGCCTTTTATTAGGCCCAGAACACAGATGTAAGAGCTGCTCAGCAGGCCTGGGATAACCTTTGGAGGGGATTCTTAGGCTCTGATTGCAGATACAAGACCTTTAGGCTGATGAAGTGTGTGTGTCTTTAGGAATGGAGGGCACTATGAGGATGTTTCTTAGGCCATGGGCACAGCTATATAGCTGCTTTGCCAGCCTAGGAGCATGTCAACCACTCAGTCACTCAGGGACTTCTTCTGTATAAGGAAAGGTGAACACAGTTTTGGCTGTCTTACTAACAATTTCACCCAGGAAGAAACTGCTAGACTGCTAGATATCCATCTATAGGTCCAAGTGTCAAGGGCTGGTTTCTCTTTTGTTCAGGATAAGTATCATAGCCAATCCTGGGTCCAGAATCCCCACAGCTGGGGCTGTAGTATTCAGCTACCCATGTGGGCTTGGTGGAATGAAAATGGTGCCCCAGCTATCACTATTAGATAGGTGATGTGACTACTAACATCCACTGGAGGACACACTCAAAGGTGACTCTGGTCTCATGATGGCACCATGATGTAGCAGCTTAGTCCAGAGGGGTTGGGCAGATAGTGGGAAGTACACAGCTTGTGTCACTAATCTGAAGCAATGCAACTGCATGAATTCCTGGAAGCTCTTCCATCTGGGTTCAGGGATTGTGAGGACTGTAGGGTTCTCCTATAGTAAGGAAAAGTATAGTATTTTTACTGGCAATGAGGGCTGGTGGTTCTCTGCTGCTTTCCTTTTTCCCAGGAAAGAGAAGTCCTTACTGTTTCCAGGCCAATTTTGACTCACGGAGGAGACGGGTGCAGAGCCCGAGGGCCTCCACACTGACTTCTTGAGCTTCCAATCACCATAGATATATCTTCACTCCTTGCTATATTCCAGTGCTCTTGCTATGTCTATCCAGTCAAATCTCAGCTGTTTATCCACTGTTTTGGTTCTCGTAGGGGAGAGGAAATGCCAAATATTTCTAGTCAGCCATCTTGCTCCTAACTGGAGTTTAACTTGTTTTTTTGTGACATTCCATTTCTTGAGATTGTAAACTGAGAGGAGGTGGAAACAGAGAAAGAGCCAGTTCTTCACAACCATCGTATTTGATTAAATTAAAACAATCTGTACCTAACAGTTTTAATTATTTCTGCCACTCCTTTATTGCTAGGTGTTATATGTTGAAACTATTGTTTTCAAGTATTTTGAGGAAAGTATTACAACACATTACTTGATAAAATTAAGTTTAGATAAATCAAGAGGAAGAGCAAGAGCAATAATGTAGCCATTAGTGGAGTCTGGATTATGTAGAAAACTAACCTAAGCCACATAAAAACTATTTTACTTAATTGCTTCTGGTAATAGTAAAATATTTTACAAACTTAAAAAAATGAAATACTCATAAACTCTTATTATAAAATAAAACTGAGACAATTCCCTGAATGAAACACTTCAAACTACACAAGAATAATTGAGCAAATATATCCTCATCAGACATCTATTACATATATAAATATGCAAAATTATCTCTAATTATGGTACACATACATGGAATACTTCATTTTATTTATACTGCGAGTATTTAAATTGAAACTGACAAGGCTACATACACATATATGCTGAGAAATACATTGAGAAAGAATGCTAAGCTAAAAATTAAATAGGTGGTGACACATATAATTTTATGACACATTATCTTTTAATAGAACTAACTTGCATAAAACAGTACCAGTTACTAAAACAGAAAATATAGAGATATAATCTACTATTTTTTTTCCATGTATATTTTCTTTATTTTTGGAATGACAGACAATTGTTTTTGTTAAAAATGTAATCTTGGGTGGAGGGAGGGGGATTGGAGGGACCATTTTTGAGGTTTATCTTACAGGGGTACAAGTGAATCTCTCTAAGAGTAGAATCAAAACGTTTTAAACCAATAACTGAGAAAATGACATGAAGGCTGTGTTGATCAGTTTGATGGAAGTATTTCGGATTGCATGTGAAAACCCCACACTGTACCCCAGAAGTACATTAATGTACATAGTTACCATTCAATAAAAGAAAAAAAAATGTAATCTTGGGTTATGTTTTATATTTTCTAAATAATTTTGTGTCCTCTGCCTTTCACTATTACCTTTTTTCCTTGAGTTACTCCAATAAAAAATCATGAGTATTATCAACCCTGGGATTTCATCTTTGAGAGTTCTGTTCTCACAGTTGCACTCTTTCAACATTTTGTAGCAGAATCACACTGCCTTTCAATATGGAAGCCACTACACATAAATCATCCAGTGTTTGACTTGACAGAGGTGGTCATGATGCCTTCAGATTTACATCACTGAAAGTCTTTCTTTATTCTTGAAATTAATCTTTTAATGAAGCTGTGTCTCATTTGTCTCATTTCCTAGGATCAGATTTTCTTGATTGTAATGTCACCTTTAATTCTACATGTTTGGCTTTTCCTATGTATTCACAATTTTCACTATTATATATAAATTAAATGGTTTTCTTTTTGAATAATTTTTGTATTTTCTACATCATGTGCCCTATAGTGGATGCACTGTAGATAAGACATTACTGGAATCTAATTGACAGAATTTGAATCTTGGCTTAAGAATTTGTATGTCTCTTAAGTACTCAAGGAAGTATTGAAAGATACACTGGGATTAGTAGGGATAGGCTGGGGTTAATACTTCATTGGCAAACTTAGATTTGAGCATTTTAGGGGAATTATATAAATATATTCTAAAAGGAATCATAAAACAATAGCCTCAGTGTGAATAGAATACTATAACATGTTACCCTGCTTTAGTGGGTTGAGCTGTGATCTCAGACTTTCCCCTTTTTGTTTGGAACTAACATTTATCATAGATACACATAGATTTTTGCTTATTTCTTAGTGGAATAGGGAAGGGAAATTTTGAGACTTGCCTTTGTTTTTACCAAGAAGATAGTTGAATCTTTTAAAGCTTCCATATACCTCTATTGATAACATATATAAAATCCTATCAGAAACAAATAATTATATATTTTATTTTATTATTATTGTTTATGCTATGATTTAGAATCACCCAGCAAAAAAGCTAATGGATTTAAGACAACACACTTCTAATATAAAATATATTTTTAAACTCTTTATTAGATTAGTTACTAAATTAATAATTATACTAAATTATTATACTCTAAATAAATGTATTACTTTAGCTAAAATATCTAATATTCAAACAGCACAATAAAAACTACTAATAAGAAGCTAGAAGATGATCTAATTCATGCCTACATAGGAGAAAAATTCAATTCAAGTTGGGGGGGAAAGGGAATGGTTGTGGGGGCAGAGGGGAGGAGGGGAGGGAATGGGTATGCTCTCAGTAGACACAATGTAAGGGTATTGGCACACCTTTTGGGTGGGGGAGACAACTACAGGAGGGACTCTATCTAACATATGCAAATGTTGTAACCTAGATGTTTGTACCCTCATATTAATCCAAAATTAAAAAAAAAGAGATAAATAGCTTACATCTGTATCTAAAAATAATAATGAAAAAATATCAATGCATTATATGCACATATTATTTTAGTGCCTGTGTCATAATTTTCTGTTACAAGTGATTTATGTCAATTATTATCATTGTAAATATGGCTGAGTCTTTACAGGCTGAGGGGAATCAGACAGTATGATATGCAACTCTTATTTCCAGTGGGTAGTAAGATGGTCGTGTTGTAGTCTGGATGTTCCATATTATCTCTAAGCACAGAGTGGGTTTTAGCTTGTCTACATTAAATTCTCCAAAATTTTACTCCAAAATATGTACATTCTTGTGCTCAATTTAAAGCTATAATTATCTAAGATAAAGATTAATGTGATTTTAAAGAAACAAAGATTATTTGTGGTACACTCTGTCTCCAGTAAAATTATAGCTTAGTGTTTTGGTCAAGAGTGAATTTTAAAACAACAATTTTGCGGCAAATCACAACCAATACTTATTTTAGCTATAGCTGAGCTGTAGAACCACATTTCCAGTTTCAGAATGACAAGGAACTTCCACGAGAAGAAAGCATATTGATTTGTCCCTGAACATCCTCATTATTTTAATCACTGACCTATGACTGGATTGGAAGTACGGCCATCGCTTCAGTCTGAAACAAACGTTGTTGATTAGATGCAGAGTCATCAAAGTTAAGCAGGGTGGTGGCAGGTTGTCAGCACTTATTCTCTCTGCTTCACAGGATGTATGTGCAAGGTCCCACTGTTCTATGGCTTACATAATAATGCTTACAGCATAATGATGATTTAGGTAAGGACACTGGCTCTTGCATCCAAGTCTGATTTACTGCTTGAGCCAGAATAACTCCTTTTAGAATGTCTAGAACAGCAGGTTGTCCACTAATATGCATAGCAATGAGTTCTATTTTTAAAGTCACTGCTTCTCAGCAAGTAATATGTTTCTCTAAAGATTCACAACTGGAAGCATTGTCCTGTGGAAAAATCCTTCACACTTTGCTTTTGTATTAACTCACAAGCAAACTGAACACTTAGATGCTAAAATGATCAGCTTTGCTTAAAAATGTATGACTACTGTATGTATTGGAAAGTTCTTCCTGAAAAACAAAGATGCAGACCAACTATGGTGAAAAAAAAAAAAAAAATATATATATATATATAGCCTTATTTTCAGTGTTAAGAATTGCTTATATATTTCTTGATCCAGTTAAAAGAGCAACAACTCTTTAGTTGTACTTCATAATGTTATTTTATATTTTAGTGTAATGGGAATAGATTATCTTTTACAAATAGAAGATAGAACTTGTCCTTTGGGAATATTTTCTGTTAGTCTAATAATATTTTCATGACTGAAATTTTTCTCTTTGGTTTGATAATTGTGTATATAGCAAATTACTAATAATTATATAGCACATGCACACACACATAAAAATTGAAGTCGAATGCTAACAGAGGATTTAATCAGACTCTGTAGTCATGACAAATTTCACTGATCTGTACTAGGAAACACCTTATTACTGCTTTGATTTTTTCATCTCAAATTTATATTCTCTTTTCTTTTATTCCTGTATGAACCAACTGTAATCCGATTAATGTCAATGAATACCCACGCATCGTGGTGAACTATGCAGGGCTGGCACTGGTGTGTTTAAGGTACATATTATATTTCCCCTATAGATATTTATCTGTTTCTTAAATTTTAGTATACAATGTTACATTCTAAAAGTTGACCCATCTAGTTACACACCAGGGATAATATCCTATATACTTATCAGTCCATGGCACCAACACCAAACAATCAAAATTGATGGTAGAAATAAATAATAGATGAGACCATCTATTTAGCAGTCTATGGCTGAATCACATATTAGGCCTGTTGAGCAAATATATAATCTTGATAAAGACTGCCATATTGCTACAGTAACTTGGTTTTATATGTTGCAACAATCTTATCTCACTTTTAAATGATATTTTCATTCTTTTAAACAAACTTTCATTGAATAGAATCTCTTTGTGATTCCTACTTTATTATTTGCAATTTTTCTTTTTTTCTTTTAGAGACAGAGTCTCACTTTATTGCCCTCAGTAGAGTGCTGAGGAGTCATAGCTCACAGCAACCTTCAAACTCCTGGGCTTAGGTGATTCTCTTGCCTCAGCCTCCTGAGTAGTTGGAACTACAGGTGCTTGCAACAACACCTGGCAATTTTTTTACTGCAATTTGGCCAGGGCGTGGTTCAAACCCGCCACCCTCCGTATATGGGGCCGGCACCCGAACACTTGCATTTTTGAATCTCACTTAGAAAATCTTTTCTAACCCTGAAGTTGTAAACAGAGGACCCTCATTTTCTTCCAAAACATTTATAATTTTGTCTCTTGTATTTAAATCTTCATTGATTATAAAATGGGTATGGTGTGAGAAAAGGATCTGATTTTAGTATTTTTTTCTTTTTTTGATCAATATAATTTTTTTATTAAATCATAGCAGTGTACATTAATACTATCATGGGTATAGTGTACTGTTTCTGCATACAATTTGAAATACTTTCATCCAACTGGTTAACATAACCTTCATGTTTTTTTCTTAGTTATTGTGCTAAGATATTTATATTCTACATTTAGAGAGATTCACATGTACCTTATAGGATGAACCATAGGTGT